>JAVYIG010006454.1:0-117675 GCA_035222895.1 Strongylocentrotus droebachiensis
TTATGCAGTAGCGAATAAGAATGGGTACCGGTATGCACTTTGAGGATTTGAAATGATCCAAATTATTCGAATTTGACCTGGGATGGTGGAAATGAAATTTTCCTCAATAATACCTGTTAATTTGGGATAAATTGTGTAATAATTGTGTATATACCCTGGATGTTTGATGCTTGAAGCGGAGTTGGGGGATTCTTTAATTGGCTTTATCGTTGATGATGAGATTAAAGATAAGGTTGGGTGCTGGACATGCGATTAGGCATACATTGTGAAGAAACCTGTCTGGATGCAAAATTGGGGAGAGGCCGATTATTTAGTAGTGAATAAGAATTGGTATGCACACTCTGTGAGGATTTGAAATTTTATGATCCAAAATATTAGAAGTTGACCTGGGATGGGGGATAAAACTCATTGGTTAGCGATAAATTGTGTAATAGAAAATGTGGGACATCTTCATTTTTACCATAATATGATTTGCCAAGTTTTAGATTGTATGATATCAAATGTGGGACGTCCTCATTTTCAGTAATGTGTTAGCCCCATTAGGTATATATGACCCAATTCACAAATTCATATGATTAATTTGCTGAGTTTCATATTGTATAATATCCAATGTGAAACGTCTGTATTTACAGTTGATGAATAAGGAGGGTAAGGTTTATATGAGACAATTCTCAGTAATACCATTTGCTGAGGGCCGAAAGGGCATGAACTTATTCTGATAAATGGAAAATATTCATTTACAGTAGATACAGTAAGTGTGAGGCCCAACACATTTTGTACTCTACATTCATTGTTGGGATCCAGAAGCGTATTATCGACTCACAAATGTTTCATACAAGACATTCACAAAGAGTAATAAGCCTGCTGATGCTAGAGCCAAAAGGACATTTACTCAAGAATCAAATAAGAAATATTCTTCAATAATTAAATAAGAAATATTCTTCAAGAATCAAATAAGAAATATTCTTCAATAATTCAATAAGAAATATTCTTCAATCACTAAATAAGAAATATTCTTCAATCACTAAATAAGAAATATTCTTCAATCACTAAATAAGAAATATTCTTCAATAATTAAATAAGAAATATTCTTCAATCACTAAATAAGAAATATTCTTCAATAATTAAATAAGAAATATTCTTCAATCACTAAATAAGAAATATTCTTCAATTATTAAATAAGAAATATTCTTCAATCACTATTTATAAGAAATATTCTTCAATCACTAAATAAGAAATATTCTTCAATAATTTTTGAATAAGGAATATTCTTCTTCTTATCTATCGCTCTCACCAGACAACTTCTAAGTGTATTCAACCTCCAGAAAAGGGAAGCACAGTACAAAATTGAAAACTCGAATCAATACATAGCAACCAGACAATAGTATAAATAATCTACAAAATAAACTGTAAAACACACAGCATGCAGACACCTATAAAGCAGTACACAAATTATGGAGAAAAAAAAGTCATTTCTGATATCGACCGATACTTGATTCACAATCCAGGGCTACTTTTATTCTTTTTTTTTTCTTCCTCAAAGTTTCAGTATTTTATATTAAAGCTAAAAAAAAGCACCTTTAAGTTTCTTGTTCTTGTCTATTACAAGTTTGGTATTCACTTCAAAGCTCACTAAAATACCTTTAAACATTATTCTTGTTTGATTTCAATTCAATGTCTATTCCAAAGCTCTATTAGTGACAAGCTTTTAAACAGTATATTCTCATTTTCACAATGGCGTCAGTTTATCCAGGGTAGTCGTTCTATACATTAGAACATTGTTTGACCCGAACTACATGTAGTCGGAAGTTTCAGTTCCAGACTCGTTTGTTGGCAAGTTATTTCTTTGCGTTTCCTCTTGCAGAACAGGGTTGCTTAGCGCATGCATACTCTTAAGTGTTTTGTGGTAATTCCCTAGACTAACCAAATCCCTGACTTTGATTCAATCCAAATTGGTTTTATTTCTTAATTGTTAAAAGTTATAAATGCTTAATATCTTTAAGTACAACAACGAAAAATAATGACAAAGAAAAGGTATCCAACAAAAAGCAAAGCTTTTGATGGGTGCAGCTCCCTTTGACTAAATGTATACGACCATGGATCCAACACCACCCTGACAATAAATCTACCCTTAAAGGCTGAAATTTTTCCCTAGCTTGGAATAGATGAATATTTAAGTGTACAATGTCTGAAATCTGAAAACAATACTGATTATAAATTTGACTTCTTGCAAATAATCAGAATATAATTGCAATACTATCCATTCTGCTCGAATAGGAAATATAATCTTTCGGCCGAGACCTGGAAATTGTAACTGGCATAGGCTAGAGCCAATCTGGTTTGTTTTGCCTTTTGTCTTCTTCCTCGTTTGTTCATTTGTTTGTTTGTTTGTTTTCCTCTTCTCCCTCTGTCATTCATTTCCTGTACATGTACCGAGAAGGTTGAGTTCAGGTGCCCATTTCACAAAGCCTTTTTTCAATGACAAATGACAACAATCAGTGAAAATCTGTTGATAACCAATCAGAAGCAAGGATTTTAGTAGCTTATAACAAAAACTGTCATTTGTCACTGATGACAAGTTTTGTGAAACGCCCCCTGGTAAAGATGGAAAATAATAAGTGAGCTTTCTTGCTCGATGTACATGTACATGTAGGTGCATGCAGTCATCTGCAAGATGGAGTTGATTTCTTGTAATTTTGGTCGTTCCAAAATTTCTCACTACACATTAATCTTTAGGTACCTACTACACGATCAACCATTCCCAGACAGTAGCTTATAACAGTTATTGTCGCTTGTTAGCGATATCATGTTTTGTGAAACAGGGCTACTACATGATCAACCATTCCAAGTTGCTTCCAGACAGTTTCTTTCAGAACCCTGTTTCATAAAACTTATCATCAATAAGAACTACCACACATCTATGACAAATCTGCTCTCAGCCAATCAAATGCAGGGATTTTAGTAGCTTATAACATATATTGTCACTTGTTATCGATAACAAGGTTTGTGAAACAGGGCCCAGAATAATCGCATTACCAGTACTGGATTTGATCTTTAATTGATATTTTGAACGCAGTGGCACCTTCCTCTTCGGACCCTCGACTTGCAAAATATGTCTTGAGGAAGGAAGCCATAGAGAGCGCATGATGCGCGGGACAGCTGAGTGCTAAAGTGGCTCGCAGGAAAAAACAAGAGTTCGAATCAAAGTCACGGATAGAGGGATAGACGGATGGATGGATGAACGGATAGAGCGATGGGCAGATAGAGGGATGGAGGGATGGACGGATGGAGGGACGGATGGAGGGATAGACGGATGGAGGGACGGATGGATGGACAGACGGACAGTGGGAAGGATTGATAGGCGGAGTGGATAGACTATAGGGCTGAGGGAAAGGAGGGTGATGAGCGAGTGAGGGAAGGGTCCTCTGAATTTCCCAGACAGTGCTTTGGGAGTCCATTCAAAGTTACGGATAGAGGGATGGGCGGATAGAGGGATCCGGATGGAGGGATGGGCGGATGGATGGACGGACAGTGGGAAGGACGGGCTGAGGGAAAGGAGGGTGATGAGGGAGGGTGCATGATGAGAGATTGAGGGAAGGGTCCGTGAAGTCTTCAGACAGTGCTTTGAGAGTCCATTTAATTGGAAGGATTGCTATTGAGTGTTTTATTTTTCTGTTTGAATGATATTGTAGTTGGTGTCTTGTGTGCAGATGTGGCAGTCAGACTGGCATACAAATTCTGTCATATTTAACAGCAATTTGATTTCATTTGTATTATTCAGGAATGAAATGTTAGTGCTTGTACATACAAACTCTTTATTTCCATTTCAAATTTTGTGGGTTCAAAGAAACATTGAAAACCCATGCTCATTGGAACTGCAAGTGTTGACTACTGCGGATGACGGAGTAAAAGATGAACTATATGATTTTTCATTTGATTAACCTTACAATCTTCAGCCTTTATTATATGTTTTTTAAAATCTCTGAATGTATCGTTTTGTGATAAGAGCTGCAAGCCTTACGACGGACCAAATATAATCCCTTTCAGAATGGATGATATTCAAAAATTGCAATTGCAACGATAACACTCATTTGTTATGCCTCCACTCCCAGTATTGTCATCGCCCCTCAACAATGCATTTATAAAGAACTTATCTTTTATTTTGTAAGCAGTATTAACAATCCCTTCTCATAGATACTATATTTAATTTATTTTTCTTCCATTTTTTTCTTTCCAGATCTTGATCACAGTTGGAACCTTATGGAATTTATTGTGGAATAAATCGGGTTTTAATGTCTGTCTAATTTTGAATGGCAACTACCAGTCAAAACAAATGGTAAGTAACTCTTGTACTTTGTAAATATTGCGATAAATGGAGATAGTATTTCACTTCTTTTTTTCTTGGGTGGGGGAGGCAGGGGGAGGGGGTTAAGGCTACAACTCAAAATGTAGTCTTGATTTCATTTACTCCCCCATTGGGAGAAGTGATGAAAGGAAGGAGGACAAGAACATCTATAGGTTGCCAATGGCCATGTCTGCATAATGGTCTGCATTAACCCACTGTCAATGGGAAACGGTTGGCTCCTGAATAAAGTCTATAGGGTTGTTAGAAGTCGGTAGTCAACAGGTCAAGGGGGGGGGGGGGTGCTCTGACATTTGCTAAGGGGACAAAAGCTATAGGGTTTTTGATTTGGTGTAGGGTTAAGGTTAGTTTAAAGTGTTTAGGTCCAGGTTTGAAGTTAGTGAAGGGTTAACATCTAGTAGTCGGGTGGCTTAGTGAAATTACCATTACTTCCCGGATAAAAGCCCCATTTTGGGTACAGGGCTCCCTTAGGACCTACATGTACTTAACGATATTAGGCTAGGAGCCCCGGCAAAAATGTAAATTTAAGGGTGTGGCGGCGGGGGGCGTCTTTTTGGAGCCCCCAAATAATTTAGAAGGAGGATGGAGGATGTCTTCACTCTTGCGAATGCAAAATCTGTAAGAAGAATATTCTGATACAAGATATTTCTAGAACATTTTCTATCTCGTGTGAAATGGTGCATGTTTTGGCAAAGGTAACACCCATCATGTTCATGTAGTAGAGCTTGAAAGAGCTCTGATACACTGTATTCCTGCAACCTTGTTCTTCTTGTGTGTGAAAATGCCCATATTTTTGGCAAAGAGGTACTTCCATCTTGTTCATGTCAAAACCTTATGACAGCTACCAGTCAGTAGGGAGTTCGTCCAGATCTTGACAAGAACCAGGTCTCTGCCGCCTGGGTTCTCAAAAAAATAGATCTTGGATCTTCTTTTACATCAGGGTGGCCCCAATGTATCCCAAGCACTTAGTTCTCTTGCGTGATAGTAACCTAGCTTCCAGATGCGAGCTGCTCTTGCTGAGATGGCTCAAAGTGTACCCATGACATTTCAGTACCAAAGATGTTTCATGTTTCCTTTTGCTTGTGAGTCGGGCTAACTGGACATGCTTTTTTCTGTTTAAGGGAACCCCCTCGACCCCCCCCCCCCCCCATCACGCCAATTTACATGTATTTCAATGTTTCACCATAGAGGAGGCAAAATGGCTCTGTTGGAAGTGGAGATTGGAGGGGGGTGGGAGGGTTCAATCTATTAAAAAAAATGGTACCTTTGTGCTTTGGGCTAGGGGATTTACCCTCAATTACTCTAGTTCCCTAATGGTCTTGCAACCACTGATCGGATCACCAGGATGCACACCGTTTTGTCCGCTCAGCGCCAGAAAGGCTTTGATTTGTATTCATCAATGCACAGTCAATGTCCTTCTGGTTATCCACAAAGCAGTTGTAGACCCACGCCAAACTTGGTCAAAACTCGATCAACCAAATACCACACACACACATACAAGTGGGTCACTTTGATAGGATCTATGCAAAGTAAATGGAGCATGTTACCTCAAATTAAAGTCAACAATGGATAATTTTTAGCCCAGATATGAATTCAAAAGGGAAATGGTCCAATTTTAGAACACAGAGAATTGTTTTACCACATAGACTTTGTACATTCATTGAGTCTTTATGTGAAATATGCATTTAGCCCCATTTCGAGGGATAACCTTGTGGCGACATTCAGGCATAATACATTGGACACTGTTAAGGCTATGTCGTTCTAGATACTTGTCTAGTTATCCCACTCACCCAACAAAAAACAAAACCTAAAAATGTGAAAAACAACACAAAAAACGTTCACCATAATTGGTGTTTTATTGATCAATCCCATGGATGTTCTGGGATGGCAGAGAACAGAGATGTCTGGGAAAATGTTGCAATCAACTTCGGAGTTTGAAGAAGATACCTTCATAGAAAGATGCACCAACTCTCTGTGTGCACATGTACTACATGTATATAAGGATATTCTGAAGATTTGTTACAACAGAAAACTGCTGTAGGAATAATGAGGTAACCAAAGCCTTTTGCATTTATGTATACTAATAATTAACGAGGAAGCATTCAATAATGCACATACATGTATGCTTGTATACACTGCAGTTGGTATTGTATACTGTTGATCACCCAGGCTGATGTAATACAGTCTGAAACTGGAGAATAGCAAAGGGGGGGGGGGGGGGGGGGGGGAGTCTGTTGCCAAATCAGGGCCGATTCCACTGTCCTCGACGACGACAGCAGACATAAGGTCAGAGGTCACGTAGGTCAATACCGGGTCTGGGAGTTGGCCTCTGTTTGAACTTGAGAAGGAAACTTGTTTTGATGCAGACGGTTTTTGTTTCGGAGGCCGCTTGGAGACTGAACGAGGGCTTGCAGAACTCTGTTCATCGGCACATGCAGTTTCTTGTCCTTCGTGAACAAGCATGCTCTTGTAATTGTAGTTTTGTGCGCAACTAGCATCAGAGGAGATGGATTCTGAGTGATTTCCTTGAAACATGGTAATGTTTTGTGTTCTTGATTCTGTTTTGTATGATGGGAAACTTTACCCTGGTTTTAGCCAAGGCAGATCCAGTTTTCCTTGAAACATGGTAATTTTCTGTGTTCTTGATTTTGTTTTGAATGATGGGGAAACTTTACCCTGGTTTTTAGCAAAGGCAGAGCCAACATAAATGCTTGGACGTACAGCCTCTAGCAGACATGAAGTTTCTAGTACCAGCAGTAAGATTTTAATGCTTTAACACGGTGGATTCACAATCCACACCACCATCTAGCGACACCAGTGTTTCTTGCACTAACAGTAGGATCTCAATCCTTTGGTTAAAGACAGCAATCCAATAACATCACGTGACTTGGGAGTAAGGTGCCAACCTGCTTTTATGGAAATTATGTTTGGATATTTTCATTTCACTTCTGCCAATCTTGTGGTTGATGGAGAGAAGTTTACTTTCAGTTTACCGTATGGATCATTTTTCAATCCATTTCTCTAGTTGCATTATGGTTCGCAAATAGCTGATTGTATAATTTTATTCAGTTGACTGTGTGGATGATTTTTGTAATGGCTGTATTCTTTATATGCAGACATTGCGTCACATGACCTATAATATCCATGAAAAACTAATATTTCTTTAGATTTCCTAAACATTTACTCAATTAACATCTGTGCTTTTTTCCCTTTTATCTTCCAGTGATAGTTTCTAATTTTGTGTGTCTGTTCCTTCTTGCGAATAACTCTAATGAGCACAAGACAAAACGCTGGATTGTGTCTGATTTTGTGGCTATTCTTTGATATCGTAGTACCAATCATCTCCTCATTTAAAACATTTAAAGAATGACATCTCTCACCATTCTCACCTAATTCAGAAGCTCAACCGTGGATCGTTTTACCCAGGAATTCTAGGATCTATGTGGATATACTCAGTTAGGACTACATGTATACCAGCATAAAAGGTAAGTTCCCTTAAGATGATTGTTTGTTTTTATTTGAGGAATATCCATATCTTGGCTGTCTAAACTGTCATAGTGTTGATATGAATTTTTTTCTCTGGCAACAATTTCTCCAGAGTATCTTATATCAAAGGTATAAGGTGATGGGAATGGGCTGCAATTGTTTGTCTTTTATTCTAAGGTTGAAAAAGTTATAGTTGGGGTAATGTGTAGGGTAGGTGAAGGGGTGGGTGTTTAAAACTTTGGCTTAGACTTAGGGTTAGGGTCAGGGTTAAGTTAGGGTCAGTGCTAGGTTAGGGTCAGTGCTTTAGATTAAATGTACTAGGCTTTAATAGATAACCTGATCAAGAGTTGAAGCATGAAATTAACACAAAGTGAAGTCACAGATTTGACTGGTGGAATTAATTGACCGCAAAGTAGTTGACCGCAAAGTAATTGACCGCATAGTAATTTTTCACCAGCGCATATTATGTCGTAGAACCATCCAAATGCACCGGCTGTGGATGGCCGCACTTACTAACATCCCTCAGTGACAGACAAAATCAGTGTGGATAAGTTGATGAGTTGCTGAGATATTGCGACCCCCCCCCCCCCCCCCAAGAAACTTGCAGTTGCCTTGCATTAGAAAATACATAAATTCACTGTTTTGGTAATCGAAAGATTTTTTTTTAAAATTGCCATTTCCTCACCTTATATCACCATAATTTATAGGGAAAGGGGTATGATTTCCAATAGGCGAATTGATTGAAAGCTTACATTTCACAATAAATCAAGTTCCATTGCCAATTTGATAATATCCTGGCCATCCATCTATCTCTTCACATATATAGTGTGTGATTGTCGGGATAATAACTTCCAAAGCACTGTATTACAGTAGGTAGAGGGGGGAAGAAAAAAAATGAGAGAGAGAGAGAGAAAAAAGAAAGAGAGGGAGAGAGTGTGATATTATGATTTCGGTCATAGTTCATACTGCTTGTATTCATATAATGCTCTGCCCATAATTACTCCCCAGGTTCTACTAGATCTCCAGCCTACCCACTTCAATGCTGGTACCTGGGTAACTCCCTATTTAGACTAGCAAAATTCTTTGTACATGTACATGTATAGCTATATGAAAATGATACAGCTATAGATTAAGTCAATAACTTAATAAATAATTGTTATTTTTGTCTGAGCTGAATGTCAAATACATGCAACAAAATGTGGGATAATGAAGCGTTACCTGAACGGAGGTTTTAGCAAAATTTGAAAGAAAAATCTTTCAATTATCAAGGTACACTTCTAATTTGTTCATCATATTGTACACGGCTGGGTTTAAAATGACTGTTTACTGATGAATGGTCATCTACATGTAAGCTGAGGCTGAAACATATGCCTGTTGATCTAGTTTCTTCATACAATTTTTCTTCACACAATATTTTCTTTTCACTTGTGTTACGCTACCCCTTTTGCTATACGACGACACTTTCTAAGATCCTTCAGAATGTTTCATATAAATTTCCCTGTGTGTGAACAGGCTCCAAGTCTCTTCATTCCCTGGTCATTTCTGAATCCATCAGCGACCCTGAATTACCCACTTGACCGTCCCCACTTAGACCCCAGTAACACTGAGAAAAATATGGAGAAAAAAAGAAGAAGAAAAAGGGACTACAGACCTTGATCAAACCGTCTCGCATAATGCTTCATTATCAGGCATTTTGCTACATGCACATGTATGGATACAGCATTCAGCTCAGAAAAAAAGAAGATAGTTACTTATTGACTTATCGTATAGCTGTAAGAAGAAAGCCTCTTTTACTGCAGACCGACTCCAAATCGACCAATTCTTGATCCTGAGGGGTAATGCAATTTCTTGTTCGGTCCGTGGTCGGTTTGGTGCCAGTCTTGGCGTTGTAACTGAGGTATTAGGCGCCTTGCTATTAGGCCTACATGTACTTGCTAGACCAATGGACCGGACATTATACCCATGAAGGCTGGCTAAAGGTCATTAGTAAATGCAATTAAAAGCTATAGGCCTATAGGGAAGAGGGACAGAGGGGGTGAATATTATAAGTGTTATAGGGTATCTAAACAAAAATGATAGGTTTCAATTTTGGTTTTAAAGGGTTCCTATTAAAGCCCTAATACTTGCTCCCTCTACATGTATATAGAAAACAATGCGTAATCAGTGCCCGTTGGTCCCCCATGATCCTCTTTTTCGTATGTTATTTGAGAGCTGAGTTTATGAGAAAGCCACCTGTCAGTGACCACGCTGGTTGGTGTACTTGATCCCTCCTGGCCAAACTAGTACAGATGGAATTTAAAACTGATAATCTATGACTAAGTAAGACTTGGGAATGGTCATTAGTAAATGCAATTAAAAGCTGTAGCAAAGAAGTACATGAGATGAATTCAATAGTCCTCATAGGGTGTTTCAAAATTGGATAGGTTTTGATATTGGTGGAAAAGGTTCATAAGCTGGACTTGGCAGCTACTATTTATACATACCTGTTTTGAATCTTTACAATTTTTCTTTTTTATGTCACATTTGAAATACTGCCTGCATAGCAACTACATTCTTATAGAATGTATCAGTTGCTTTGCTGTGACTAGATGGGGTCTGGTATGAAAGACTACTGCACAGCTATAGCTCTCTATTTTGCAAAAACGAATGACCCCAAGCCCCAGATTTGAAGGGGGAAGGGCTGTATTGTTACTCAATTATTGCAACAAAGAGCATTTGCTGGTATAATAATGACCCAAGAGGGCTTCATTCAAGGATCCTGATAATGACCCTAGAAGTGACCAGCTGGTCAACAATGGAGTGACCATGAGCGGAAGCTTGACCAGTGCAGAGAGCTGTCATGGGCAGTGTGAAATTCAATCGCATGTTGTCACATTTATATTCAGACTGGTCAGACTTCATTGGTCTCTCTATTCAGACCTCATTTCATGCTTGTGGGAGCGTGAAATGTTTTGACCAATTACACTCTACATGTATATTACATATCTCATGTATTGAATTAAGAACTTTTGTGATTGGACTAATTTGCTGTGCATGAGCCTCTAACTTTGATGCATGCTACACTTTGTCCCTTTGACTTTAGGATTACAGGCAGGATGAAAGTTTGATTGTTGAACCATTTTTATTGTTTGAATTTACCATTTCAAAGTTGAGGCATATCCCAAATTGAATGACCCCACATATTCACATATTTACAAAGCATATGGACATGGGGGAGTTTCCACTTTGTGAATTTTAGAATATTCATTCTCAAATGTTTAGAGTTGCTTCCTGATAAAGCAAATGTTGTTCCCCTTTGAAAAGAATACTTGTAAGCCTATTGGAGCATATACAGTCAGTGGTACTACCCAAGGATATGTGTCATGACCATTGTATCCAGCTATTGATTCAGAGGAGAGGAACAAATAAGATTAGACCAAGGGAGAGAGAGGGATAAAGGAATTGAAGAAAATTAAGAAAATATGATTTATCGAGAAAAGGATATACTTCAACAAGAAGTCTGGGAATGCACTAGTTTGTTGGGTCTGAACAGGGTAGACTAGCCTTGTGGTCAGCAATGCTGTGGTTTTTGTGGTCAGTCTGGCCATTGTCCTTGCTAATAGGCTGGACAGTCTGCAGATTAAATCAATGCCATGGCCAGCAGGGCAAGAAGAAGGTCAAGGTCATTTATGTCCAGCATGGAAGCTGGTCTAAGACCACCTAGTCTTTGCTGGTAAACCCTAATTTTCTGTTAGTGGCTAGTCCAAGGTATTTGGTCATTTGATGCACCATACATTTCCAACTATTGTGTAGTTCTGCATTTAAATTGACATCAAATTTGTCATTTCTCTTCATATGAGCTCTTATTTTCTAAGAAGTGCTATTTCTATTTTTCTATAAAATTGGGCACCCAAAAACAAATTGCAATGGTTGGTGATATGCAAAATACAGGTTTATGAGCCAAATGGAAAATTCAAACTTTCCAAAACGCTGCTCTGTTTTACCCAGGGAAAAATACATAGGGGCTCAGGGCGAATTAGCCCCGAAAGTTATAAAAGAGCCCCCCTGAGAAAAGAATGCATTACACTGTATATGAACCGACAGGGCAATGAAATGAACACACAGTAAGCGGCAGGTTAAAATGAAAAGGGGTTAGGAGGATCTAGGAGCGTAGACTAGGCGTGCCTCTGTGGACTGTTGTTGACTGGTCAAGCCCAGGGGCCTAGATATTAAAAGCAGGAAGTAGGTCACTGGTCATTCAGAGTGCATTGTTCAGGGCAGTAGTTGAAAAAACAGCCATTATAGATGCTAACTAGCTACACGTTTGGTGAAACTGCATGGTGAAAAAAGAAGGTCTTTGCAGCCTGCAGAAAAATATCTATTTTGCTCCGTCTTTGAAAGCAATCATTATTGTTTGATATTTTATTGGACTTCTTATAATCTGAAGTTGAATATGTAAGGAATTTCAAGGTGATGACAACCTACATGTACAGGTCATGTATTTTGGTGCATCTTCAAAAGCATAAATGTTAATTTTTGAAATATTTCATTGCGATTTTTATCATTGCATTGTCACAATAGATTATTACGTGACTGCAATTTGCAGTTATTTTCAATGTTTTCTAAAAATCAAAATTCAATGCAAATAACTAAAAAATTTGGTGTAATATCAGTTATACCTTTGGTGCATATTACATGTATGTGTCATTGTATCATTCTTACTTGTTTCTGTACAACAAACCAAATTTCATATTCCTCTAAAGATGTTTTTGAATTAGTTTTCCTTGTTAGATGTTCGATTGTGAAGTTATGTTCAGTGCAGAGATTATGTATGTACTGTACAAGTTTTGTAATTGGATTTAGTGTAAGAGTTGAAGAAATAGACAAATTCCATCACAAAAGCATGGTCAATGGCAGTACAAGGGTCTAAATTTGAAGACTACCGTGGATGGTGTGACTCATGTCTGGTCAACCCAGCAGGGAACCAGAGTTGGAGGTCACAGAACTAGGTCACAGGTCATTGGAAGGTCATTGTGAAAGATGGAATGGCATGGAAAATATCTGAGAAAATGCAGTCCTGATGTTTTTGCAGATGCGTTGTAAAGAGAATGAGCTGTCAATCAAAGATAGATGAACTTTCTGCTCCTCTACACCAGTGTATGGTGATTGCTAGAAATATGTTTAATGAATATAAAGTTTTAATGTATCTTTTATATTTGAAGGAGTACAAATTGTAATGCAACAATCACAAATTCCAGCAGAAGGTAAAAATCTAAGCTATTTTGTCTCATACATTTAAAACCGACCACATCTACATGTATGTCAATATATTTAATGAGGGTACCAAGCTGGAAGCGCTACTACATTGTACATGTAGAGTTTGAATGGAGTAAAAAATCAATTAAATTGATATTTTACATGTCGGGGTTATGTTCACGACTACTACTACTAATAATAATAATAAGATATTTGTATACCGCAAATTGCAAATTGCCTCTAAGCGTTTTGAAGAAAATAGCTGATAAGTAAAGGAAACAGAATTTGCATTACAAATTATATCAATTTAAATTACCATTAAAACTTGGTTATGTATGCCCCCCCCCCCCTAGAGAATTTTAATACGAGTGAAGTTTATCCACTGCTTATAGATATAATCTTGCTTCTGTAATTATGTTTTTTTTTCCCACTCTGGGAGTAAAAGATTGCCGCTTTACTTAGCAGGCTCTGTACCTAGAGTGTCACTTTGTTCACTATTTAAATTATATTTATGTGGTTCATGAAACCTTTCATTTCTTTTCCTTGAACCTCGATAGTTACATGGTTTGTGCAACCTTTTTTTTCTTTCTTTGAAAATCAATAGTTTTGTTGCATTTCTGTTTATGTTTATGGAATGTGCCATTCCTATGGTAACATTTCCATGTGGGGGTCATTTAATACAGTTTAGATTACACGGTTCATGTAACGTTATTCCTCTATTGAACCCCAATAATTGTGTTGCATTTGTTTTCAGGAGAACATGCTATTCCTATGGTAACATTTTTATATGGGGTCCATTTACAGTTGTGTCGTTGAAAATTCATTGTACCTAATTTTCTTCCCTTGATGCTATGGACAAAATGAAGTTGTGAAGGCCCATCTTTCCTTGCTGACTATATTGTTGAGATGCTATCTGTCACAGATGAATGAAATCATTAATTTGCACTATAACAAAAACGTATGCATTAAATTTGGTTACATTAATACCAAAAGAGCCTATTGCCCCCCATACACATACCTGCCAACCACTCCGATTTAGGCGGAGTTACTCCGCTTTTTTCATACCCACTCCGAATTCCGATTGCATGCCTCAAAACTCCGATTTTTTGTAATTTAAAAATATTTTTAAAACAAACGACTGTTGCATAAGACTAAAGCATAACACAGCACTGATAACCAGATCACGCCGACATCCGCTCGCGCTCATAGAAGATATACACAGCGCAGCCCGAACGCGATCGTTAGTTCCGCAGTGATTATCCATGTACTGCATGTAGTTAATACATGGAAGCATGTGCGCAACTATATCGATAAAGTGTGTGCGGACGTTGTACTAATACACTACATGTACTGTATACATTGCCAATGTATACAGTGCATGTATGTAGTGTATGATTGGCGTGTTTTCTTCAATGCTTGTGCGGTGACTGCGATCGTGGAAGCTTGTTATTTACCGGACTTCCTCGGATTTATTTTGGATTACTACTACTATATTCTTCTTCTTCGTTGATTTCTCCATTTTTGAAGGACAAAATGGGTAAGACTCGTGCTGTTCATAAAAATAGACCCTAAAGTCCTGTGTACCCCCCGGTACGGGCTACTACCCCAATCCTTCGGTGGTTTGCGACCTCGTAGTCCATCCAGAAAAATTTACTCCGAATTTCTCTTGTCTCAGGTTGGCAGGTATGCATACAATGTATATCAAACCATACAATGTATATCACATAGTATTGTAGGTAGGGATGGGCTAATGACGTTCAATGCAACTGTCTACAGCTGCAGCTG
Organism: Strongylocentrotus droebachiensis; assembly: GCA_035222895.1. NCBI lineage: Eukaryota > Metazoa > Echinodermata > Echinoidea > Camarodonta > Strongylocentrotidae > Strongylocentrotus > Strongylocentrotus droebachiensis. The sequence continues at coordinate 14,870 of JAVYIG010006454.1, forward strand.
TTGTGTAAAAGATCAAGGAAAAATACCAATGGAATACCTTGAATTCAGACTAGGCAGACAGCCCAGCTCAAGGCATTTGATTAGTCTGCAAACACAGACTCGATTGTGACACTTTAACAACTCCATATCCCCATGGGTCTACACTACGTATTAAACTTAATTAGTGTCTGGCTGTTTCGTCAGGGGCAGCTACAGTATACTGCCTATGAAGTATAGTCTTTAAGAAGAGTCTTACAATTCACAGTCTGCCATAGTTATGGAATACTTTATAGTTGTTGTCACTTTGGGAGCTCATTTTGTATTTGCTTTGTTTAATTGCAGTGAGATTCTACTGGTTTGATTATTATGTAGCCTATTTTGTTTTTGCATTTATTTTCATTTATTAGTAGTAGTATATATAATTTGTTAGGTAGTGTTACATGTATATGTCGGTTTTCCAGACCTGGGCCTGTTGCATAAAACTTACCATTGATGGTAACTTTGCCATGGGAACCTTGATTTTGATTGGCTGTTGAGCAATGTTACCATGGTAGCTACCATTGATGGCAGAGATAATGAAATGTTTTATGCAACAAGGCCCTGCTTTTGAACTTTTCAACACTGAGGTGCATACTGCTCCTGTCTAAGTAATTATTTTATTTAAAATTTCCACTTGTTCATACTCACTGTTAAATCTACATGCTACAATGGACTCCATTTAAACTTACATCACCCTGACATAGTTAATGGTTCTATTCTAACGGGTTTTGTGTCTGCAAACTTTCATTGCTTGCTGCATGTTTACCACTACCAGCCATTGTGTTCATCCATGCTCTTATCAAACCCATTTCAATCTTGCCAGAGTAGTCTCTTCCGCAGCCCCGCTATCCAGGGCGTTTCCCTCGGACTGACTAACATCAAAACCAGTCGGGCGCCTAGGAATTTCCAATCAGCTGAAAAATGTGACAACAACAGATTCTTAGAATCTTAAAGTTATTGTGGCAGAGAATTAGTGGATTTACTTTTGCAGAAGGAAGTATTTGTGAGTAGAAAGAGGAATTCAGCATTTGAGCTCTGGTTTTCTGTATTATAAGCCATGTCCAGTACATATAATGCATGTCTACCACATAGAGTATGGCTTCTGGTTGCCGGGTTCATAAAGAGTTCATGGGTCTGTGGCGTAGACTAGCTCATCTCTGCATTTCTGTCTGGGTTGGCTAGCTGACCTAGTTGGGAGAGAGGGCGAGAGGGGAGGGATGGGCAGACAGACGGAGATAACATGTATGGAGAGATGGGTAGAGATAAAGATAGGCCTACAGAGACAAACTAAGAGAGGGGGTGGGAGAGGGAGCAAGGATGAGGCAGGAAGGCAAGAGGGGCAACATAGCTTCAGAGAGAGAAAGAGAGAGGGAGAGAGGGATGGGCAGACATAGATAACATGAGTGGAGAGATGAACAGAGATAGCCATACAAACAAAAAACTAGGAGAGAGAGAGAGGGGGAGAGGGAGAGGGAGGGGGAGAGGGAGAGGGAGGGAATAAGGAAGAGAGATCTAGAGATAGTGAAAGATAGAAAGAGAAAGCAATACGGTACAGTACCTGTATTAGAACTCAGTTTGCTGTACATATAAACCGTGTCTAGTACATATGCTACATGTCCAACACTAGGGCATAGGGTTTCTGAGATTCAGGTAGAAAGAGAAGGGAGAGTGTTGGAAGAGGGTGGGAGAGGGTGGGAGTAGGGCAGTGGTGGGGGGGGGGTAATAGGAGGGAGAGAGAGAGAGATAGAGATAATGAAAAGGCATGTCAGGTGTCGATATCCACTCAGGACTCTAATGCATCACAGGGTCTATACGTTGTAGGTTATGTGTTGCCCAGAGTCTGGCAATGCAAAAAACGTGATGGGCCTCGTGCTGTCTGCTAGAGTCTGTGACATATTGAAAATTGATTGAGAGTAATATGAGAGAGAGGGACAAGGACAAGTGTGATGGAGAAAGATGGGAACAAATTAATTTGTATGATTAGAAATGAAGGAAGGAAATGAGAGAGAGAGAGAGGTTTGAATGAAATGAAATGAGATACCATAGAAAAACAGGACAAATATATTTTGACAAAGCTTAATGAAGGTAGGATTGATAAGTTTAATATGATTAACAAACGTTTGGAGAGGGAAAGATATTATTAGAGAGGAACCAATTAATATTTCTGTATTTTGTGATATAAGAGTGCAATACTGGACATGCTGGTTAAAGTATGAATTGCTGTCTGCTGATAAAAACTGTACACTTCCAATCATTGCTAACGTGTACTTTAATGTGATGTCGTATCAATGCGGTAAACCGTAATGTCCATCAAATTTTAGAAAATTATAATTTTACAGTTTACAGTTCAATTCAAAGCAAACTAAAGATCTGCAGATGAGATACATGTAATTGTAATGAAGATAATTTCATTAAATTGAGAAATTAAAATAGAGGAGAAAGAGGGACAGAGAAGGAGAGAGAGAGAGATGGTAGGGGGGGGGGGAGGGTTTGGAGTTAGAATTCAAAAGACAGCCAATCACTAATTTAATTGCTGTCTGGTTTTTATGTACACATAAAACCCTCCCTATACCTACATGTACCTGCCTGTCTGACTACAAAGCTCTTCTCATTATGTATAATGTATGCAACCTCCATTCAGCGTTATTGCTAAGCCTTCAGTTCACCATATTGTCTCCTACCACGCTAGTCTACATATCGATACCCGTAATCCTCCACCATGCCGGAGGCCGGCCGGCAAATTCTCCTACCCGAAAATGAATGCTTCAGTTGTATGCAGCGTAACGGAAGCTACTGGTAGAAGCTGAAATAGTTGTGGTACATTACCTTCCGCAGATTTCGCGCTGAGATCGGCAAGCGCAAATTTTTAGAACTCTTGAAAGTATAAGCATGACTTTTTTTTTGAACGGGCTGAATTACATGCAACACAAATTTAAGAACCTGAGAAAAGTTTTCGGGTCGCTCCATGCGAAAAATTAATCACGCATAAATAACAGTGTTTACAGTAATATATTCCTTTGAAAGGAGAAATAGTTTTGTGCATTTTTGTGACATACATGGATATCAACCATATCAACTTTTGCTCCAATTGAGTTTAACATAAAATGCATAGCCAGCTGTATACATGTACTCCAGCTCCATGGCTATAATCAATATTATAGAACAAAATTTCATGTCATGTATATGACATGTAATGCTGTATAAAGAGAAACAAATGTTAACGTCACTGAGTAGTCGGCTCTCATGGGGAATTCGACACCGTTCGGGTGTTTACCCAATAACAGGTGTTGTCAATCACCAGGGTTAGCCTTGAGTTTTATGACCATTAGACCTTATGTAATGCTTTGATTTGCCCGAAGACTCTCGAGCTCTCCCAGAGATGGGGGTAATTCTTGACTGGACTATGGGTTTGCTGTGTGCAAAATTGTACCCCCATTAATGGTATTTCCACCAAGTCTGGTGTCAGCGAATTATGGCCTTCTGCACATGGAAACTGGCGATCCACTCCCTTTAAGGAAAGAGTTTGAAGAGCAGCAACTGAAACGGGAAGGATTCAAGGCACAAGTTTGAATTGATTGCATTAAAATCTTCCAACAGTTGATTTCATCTTCCACGTGTAGTAGAAGATCTCATACCCAATGTTACAGCATAGGCATTGTGACATCTTAGGCATTGTGACATCATAGGCATTGTGACATCATAGGCATTGTGACATCATAGGTATTGTTACATCATAGGCATTGTTGTATTTTTTGCCCCAATCTCAAGGAATGACCCGTATGGGACTCCAAACATGTCTGAGTCTCTGTTCGAGCTCATTAAAGTGAAACCAATGGGTAGCTAGTGTCTAGACTAAATTTGTCATCCGATATAGACTGATCAAGCCATCGTACAATTAATTGATCGTTTGACTGATCAAGCCATCAGACAGTCAATTGCTAAGCTTAAGTGGTATGAGGCCCATGCACAGGCAAAAAATTAGTACCCTCCAAAGTTTTACATTACTTTAGACTTGTCTAGTTATGATATGAATTGGGATAAAGAAAGAAATCAAACGCATTTAATACATCCCGTAATGCAAATATTGTACGATCTATCGATTGCACGTCAAAGTACATTGCAACATAGCAATAAACTGCTAACTTGTCTTTCTGTAACACAGAGAAACGTTACTGACATGCTATTTGAAAAAAACTCTTTGATTTATATGATATTTGGATTTGTGTTGATAGCGATTCAATATTTTGGGTATTACATTGCATTTCCTACCCGAAATCCTATGGGATGGCCTTAATTTGAACCACATCGGCCAACTGAAGTGTTAGGAATAGAAATTGCTGGTATTCTGATCTAAAGTCGTATATCAATTGAAAAGAGCTAGCAACGTTGTTCATTGATTCTCAAATTGGCAACTCAGTCATGTGATCTTCAAGGACTTTGTTTACCGTTTGTTTGATTTTTTACTTGAAATTGTAGAAATCTTCTTCCTCAAAAAGTTAACATACTGTGCAGAGGCAATGTTTTGAAAGTCATTTTGGATTGGCAAATTATTACTTCTCAAGGACTTTTCCAATTGTTTCTTAAGAATGTCAGGAACATCATTTCCTCAAATACGTTCCTCCTCAATTGGCAACTCGGTCAGATGACATGCCAAGGGCATCCTGCATTGTTTTCACACTCGATAATGCCTGGCAGAAAGTTCCTTTCCCCATGAAGTTCCCTATTCAATGTGCATAAGTCAAATCCTTGTAGTTGTGGAAGGAATTTTAAATTGGCAACTCGGTCAGTCATGTGACTTGTCAAGGACTGTTATCCATTGTTTTCTTCCTGAAACTGTCATCATTTGACCCCAAAAATAACCCTTTGTTCATACTACCTGCATTCATTGTATAGTTGTGCGATTTTTTCCTGGTATGAACATTGTATAATGAAATGTCATGTAGCGAAACGCCTGTTTAAGCATCATTTAGACGTAAACTGAATAAAGAATCAGGGCCCGGCTGTAGTATGAACATTGTATCGTATGACTGGATAGGGCTTATCGCAAGTATGCACTAATATCATTGGCCAGCGGTCTGTCAACAGACCTCATCAAATTTAGCTTCTTTATATGACGTTTCTTTATACAATGTTGATTTCTAGTCTGTCTGTATGATCCTTTTGCTATATGATGATTCCAAAGTTGGTGTGAATCTTTGACCCCAAGAACTTAACAGAAAGTTAGTGCATGGCTCTTCCCTTTTTCTTTTTTTTTGTTACACTGTATGAAGTAGGATCCGGATCACCATTTTAAGGTCTGGGTACACGTTCCCCCACCCCCTCCGTTAATGATTCATAAATTTGTTGGGTCCGAGTTAGAATTTGGGGGCTAGAGTTAAAATTGTGGGTCATTGTGGATCCGGCAACTGTTTTGTTGACCTTTGGCCAATCTCTTATTGACTTGATGCGAGATCTATTCACAGAGATGAGAGTCGTTATTGTAGTTGCAGAAGGATTTTTCTTGCAGGTGGACAGTTGGCGGCAGAGGGACTTTCGCAGACAGACCTGTTGCTGGTTGGCCTAAACCCGTAAGGTCTTAACTTGTGCTGGAGATACAGGTACACAGGTTATGCCCTTTGGGTAGTAGGCCGGACAGAATACTCATCGGCGATATAATTTTATTTGATTGCATGCTGCTTTTTATGATGTGATTTGGATTATTTTTGTTTTGTGTTCATTATTTTGCATTTACTCTTTATTTACATTCTATTTGTCATGATTGACATGACCTAATTGGCTCTTTCTGTTGACTGTTTTTAATTTTGATGAACTTAACCCGTTTACTACTGAATTGCATAGGTCCCATAGGCTTAACACAGGACCACCAGGTTCCCGGAAGCAAAGGGTTAATACGTTTTCACTGCCACTTCCACTACGCTACCACCACTAACACTACCATCAACACAACCATTACCACCACTACCACCACTACTACCGCTACTATCACTACTATCACTACTATCACTACCACTACCACTACCACCCCTGGCACTGCCACAACCACAATCATCACTACCACTGCTGCTGCTTCTTCTTCTACTACAACTACTTCTACTACTACTTGTACTACTACTACTTGTACTACTACTATTACTACAATGACTACGACTACTACTAATAATTCATTTATTACTACTTCTTCTACTTTCACTACTACTACTACTACCACTACCACTACCACCACCACCAATACCACTACTACCGTAGTACCACTTCTATTACCACCACCACCACCATGATATCATGACAGGACTACTACAGTACTCCTGCTACTTTACTTTACTACTTCTACTTTACTTTACTACTTCTACATCTACTTCCAAGAAAATGACTACCACAACTACTTACGCTAACAATTAATGAATCCCTTCCCACTCCAAACTCATTCTTTGCCACTCATCTCCTACTCCTCATCAAAAAATCAATCAGAAAAGTTGAGATCTCTCTGTCGTTGCGAGACGAGGGCTAATTCATTGACTGGAAAAAGAGCATATGAATTAAAGTCTGGATCTTTCAAGCGGGAAATTGAGCAGTACAGAAAGCGAAACAGGCTTTACTGTGAAATGTATTGCAAGCAGACAATGCTCGGGACCTTCGATACTCCCATGAATATATTTGTGAAGCCTTGATTAACTTTGTATGACAATATCAATATATGAATTTTGTCCATATATGCTTTCATGAATTAATCATAATGTTCTTCAAGATGACCGTCGTGCCAGTATCGAGCAGTATAGTTGTACGTCTTGACTCTACGTACATATACTGTATGCTATCAAAGGACAATGATTATTGAGGAACTGTGTAACAGTTCAGCAGACTTTATGCAAAACATATGTCCTTTTACAGAAACTAACTTAATGAGGAAATTGGAAACCATATGAAATCTTCATCATTTTGCATTCCGTCAATGTCCATCAAGTTTTTCACCCTATGTTTTTGTCTTGAGATGGCCACATAGAAGCTGAAAGAATAACATTAGGCAAACACTATGATAAACCCGCAAAGTTGTTGATTCCTTTGAAATTTTCTGTATCAAAGAAAAGATTATGCACAAAATGCACCTTATTACCATTTAGAAAACAGCTGAGTACAATTTTATCTCATATTGTCTTTTTGTGTGAGATTCTTGAAAGTGAAAAGGTCCTAAAACTATCTAAAAATGGAAGAAGAAACAAGTTTTAGAATGGCAGTTTGTTCAGTTTTTCCAATTTAGCCACACAGATTTTGGGGCACACTTGTACACGTTATGTTCTACACCCATCCACGTATGTGGAAATGGATCAGAGCGGAACAAAGAGCTACCAACGTGCAACCCCTGGGCTTTCATCCAGATCCAAACCATTCAATCTTTTAAAACATTTTCTTCAAAGCAATCAGCAAATAACCAATGCACACATCTCTGTTTTGAAATTGTCCTGTAAATTCCTGCTCTTGTCTAGTCGATGATCTATAGAAATCATGATGAACATTGACATATTCATAATTCATGTGGTATCGAGTAGATCAACATGTTTTTATCCCTCTGCTACGTTATCTGTTTTTGAGGTTTTTGTGGTTTTTGTGTAATCCTGCATTTCTTTACCTTTTTAAAATCAGTAATACCTTTACCATTATCGTTTTGTTGAAATCTGTGAAGAACATTAATGGTTTGTTGAAAATCACTTTTTTGATACCGGTAATTTAAAAAAGAAAATAGTTTCTTAAGCCAAGAGGGGCATTGACTCTCATAAAATTGTAAGAATTAATTCCTTTCTGACTATTAGGAAGTGTTGATATCTTTTTAAACCATAGCAGTACAGTGTTTCCTTTTAGCAACACTTTTGGCATTATCTTCAGGGAATAATTTTCCTGGTATCGCATCGCAATTTGCTATGCATTTTTGCATGACTGCTATACAAAATATCTTTTGTGTAGCAGTTTTCTTCCATAGAAATGTACAGAATTTCATTTGAAATATTTATCCATCAGCTGAAATTGCTAATCAAAAAAATTGTGGCAAATTATTCCCTGATCTTTTGATCCAAAGTGGTAGGAATTTCACATTATACATGAGCAGAAAGGATTACAAAATACAGCATTTTTAAAGTCTATTTCCAATGGAGTACATTTTGCAATTTTCTAATGAGATCAATTTCATTGTACCTAAATTAAAGACTCTAAATTGGCTACACAGTGTGAAATATAAAATGCCCCTTTTTATAGTACAATTGGCAATTTTTCGGTTAAATTCTGCAATTTTTGTTCACATGGGTTTATTTTAATAAACCTTTTTTAATTATTTTTGTCCAAACTTGAAGGACTGTGCTATGCTTGCATGCTTATTTGATTTCTCTCTTAAAAATTGTATTTCTTTTATGTGATTTATGTACAAGTGGGTTGTCTGGGTCTAACAAAAAAAAGAAAAAAAGGGGGAAATCAATAAATCTAGGATTCTGATGGCTTTATAAGTCTAAAGTGTCCTATTCAAATCATTGTTCATTTTTATCTTCTTCTCCTCTTCAGTAGTCATGGAAACTGTTATGATACACAGCCCCAAATTTGACAGAAAATTATATTCTCCACATAAAATTATTTTTTAAAAGATCATGGCAAAAAAAGAAAAGAACACTCAAATGATCGAGATCAGAGAATACATGTCCATTTCAATTTGTCCCCGTATCACAGATGAATTGGATGTGATCTTTGCAGTTCAATGAAGCAAAAATATGACTTATGAATTAAAATTAGCCTCCTCAAATCAGTCTTTCATCAACCTTTGCAATTGATATGCCATATTCCTGCTATTGCTGTTATTAGAAACTGGGTGCACCCACTTGTACAGATGTATATTATTTTGTTTACAGTTTATTTTGCTTTGTTTACAGTTTATTTTGCTTTGTTTACAGTATATTTTATTTTTGTTTACAGTTTATTTTGCTTTGTTTACAGTATATTTTATTTTTGTTTACAGTTTATTTTGCTTTGTTTCAACTCCGTTCCCTGCTGTTCTTCAGTTTTTGCGCATGCTTTTGGTTTTCTGTTTTGTGACCTCGGCTTGACCCGTAAGGTCTAAACCTGTGTCAAAGTTCAAAGGCCACAGGTTTTCATCTTGGGGTACAAGTCTGGTGTCGCGTTTATCTGCACTGCATGCCAAAAGTTGAGTTAATTATGTTGTGTTATCATCGTCAGAGACAACTTCTTATTTGCAGTTTTGTTTTTTAGTTCACCATTTCACAAAGTCATTTAAACATTAGACAGACCTCTACTGTTTTGTCCACCATTAATTGAGAACAAATTCCTTTCATCTTCTCATTGGATTGTGGTACATTTAATATGACACAAAATACTGTCCGATTTGACTTTAATATTTAGTAGCTGTACAAATTCAATTTTGAATTTTACAAAAACTACAGTGCCTTTTTTCAGTGACCTAAATATTTGATGAGAGGTTTGCCTGACACTTCATCAACTATACATGTAATACTCTTGACTTGAATAAGTTTGACTAATTTAAGCAAATGCATCAAATTTATCAAAAGACGAAACATCAAATTATTCAGAGGACGAGACGTCAATTATTTCAATGACTTTGTGAGCTGGTCTATTTTGTGCCATTATTAATTCATGATTTGTATGAAATACCATTTACATATTCATTTGTTTAATTTCCTGTAGTTTTAATAGATTAGTTTTTCTTGTTTATGTGATTTGTGGAGTTGATGTATTCTGTAGCTGTATTGAGAGATGTACAACTGTATACCCTTCTTATACCATTTGAAAACCATTGTTAAGTACCGTCCAAGACCCATGTGTGCTAATTTAGAAAGAAGAAAAAAACGTTTTCAACAGATTATTGCCCTCAACTGTCTTTGTTTGGATATTTTTTGTGCTGTAGCATGGTCAATCAAGAGTTTCAATCCCTCTTTCATTTGTGAAAAGAAATCTTTGATAATTTTGTTTGTATTACAATACTCTACAATCTTGCTGTGATACTTTTGCCAGTTAGAACACAAATAAGTCTTAGAAATCAACCATGTATATTTCTATCAAGTATATTTCTACCTTGTATATTTCTACCATGTATATTTCTTCTTAACTCTTATCCTGCCACAGGGCTAATCCCCCCAGTGCCAGATTTATAACGAGATAATCGAATTAACGCGATGGTACTAACAATAGCGCGTGCAAAACACTAGGCACAGTCCAATGAGCATGAACAATAACTGCTATTACGAATGTTTGCTAGCATGCAAGAAGCAGCGTAACAATAGCGTGCACGCAGCCTCATGGCAGGCTATGAGTTAAGATGTCCTTTTTAAGGGGCGACTGGTATGAATACAAGTTATCTAGCCTTGTATACCAACCCCGACTATCGTGTTGTTTCCTTAGCCTTGTTGCCGGATGTCTTTGAACGTTTCGATGCATAGATCAAAATAGAACATGAGTGTTGAAGAAGGAACAAAGATTAAAAACAAGCATAGATCCTGATTGCTATATTTATGTCGATAAGGAAATTTGTTTATAGGGAATTATTATATTATACGTAGGCTGTTTATACTTGTATTAAAGATAAACTCCAGTTCTGGTAAAAAAAAAGCAAATTAATTCTCACAGAATCAAACGAAACTTACACTGAATGTTCAAGATTACAAATAAAAGACATGTGCCAAACAATTTTGAGAGAAAATGTATACTGGCTGAGTAATGAGCATAGAAAGACAAGGAAATCAAGGTAGTACCAACCCCGACACCATGTGTGTTGTCCCATATATAGCTTTCTGTGTCGGTGCTTGTTACTTTACCAAGACTCGGCCAAATTTATTATGATTTTGATGACTCCAGAACCTTGCATTGCACACCAATACTTACATGCTACATGATCAACTGTTTCTGCTCCATTCCACACCTTTTCTTTCACAATGCAATTGCATTACCAGTACTGGAGTTTATCTTTAACAACAGTGATTGTATACATTTCAAACATTGCTACAGTTCTCTTATTTATTTTCTTCATCTCCCCCCACCCATTGAGGGGGCTGTTTATTAGTGCTTTTAGGGAGCTCTTCATTTTTTATGAGTTAGCGATATATCTTGTATCAGGTTGTGTATGTTAATAGAGTAGGCGAGAGTAGGCGAGTAGTACATTTTATTCATCCGTGCACGATGTCTACACAGCCCCCACGTATCTCTCCTCCATTGTACAGCCCGTCTTACTCCTCTCATCGTTCCCACTTCATGAATAGGAATTAACTTCCCGCTTTGAATAGCCCCGTGCAATCGCCCCCTCATCCTCCCTCTCCCTGCGCAGGTGAAACGAAGTGGAGATGAATAGCCCTGTCTAGACCCCTTTTCACGGGGACAATAGGCGCGATACTTGAGGTGGGTTGCAGGGCTATTATTAGGGGAGGCTGTGAATGGAGATGGGACTGGTTTACATTGAGGGGGTATTATTTTTGGGTCATCTTCTTTGGCTAATTGCTCATTCGAAGGTGAGAAGGTGTCATTCATTTGTGGTTCAAGATAAAACGGGACGAGCTATTTCAAATAACTTGTCTTCTTCGGAGTTGTCTGTTCCTAAGGAAACGCACATGTACACGTAGACTTACTTCAATACGTTTGATGTACTGTTTAACCTTTCTGTTGGGTCAAATATAATTATACCTGTCTATTGAGGGCACCCAAGGGACATAGAGAAAGTGGCCTCTGTAGACAGGTGGCCTTTAAAGACAGGTTCTACAAGAAAGCAAGATGAGTTTATGAACTTATATTGTATGTGCAAATTCCACATAAAAAAAAGACTGTGGTTTCCTTTACAAGTTGAAATTGAAGCCCTCATTTTGAATACAACCAATGGGTGAATAAAAACACTGCCAGTTGCAGAATTCAAGTTTGAATAACTGTAATTTTGCTAATAACTAATATTTTCCCCCATCCTTTTGGAAAGTCTTCAATTTTGATTTTTTTTTTAAAACAACATTTTGGCCCTTTTCACAAGTTTTGAGATTTTCATCGTGCAAATCCCTGCAGCACTTTATAATTTACTTGGCATGTTTTAACAACATTTTAGCATACATGTACATTTGTGAAAGGCCATCAAATTGACAGTACGTCATAATTTTATTGTGATGGACATCCTACTCGAGCTCTGATTTCCTCATAAATATCTATTTCTGTCCTAGCGAAAACTGGGAAAACATCTGTATGTTACATAAAAACCACAAGTAATAGACCAGTTCACGGTTAGCACCTTACTGCAATGACCCCGAATATCCACAGATCTTCAAAACATGAAAAGGTCCCACATTGTACATTTTTGAATAATCACTCCTACAGCGATGGAGGTGCTTATAAATAGCCTTTGTTTCCCCTTTTCAAAGAATACTTCCACCTGTGCACAATGAAGTGCACTGAATGTGCATGAATGATTAATGTTACATCATTTTCATGAGCACGTATCCAGTATTTCGTCTCCGTGTATTTCAAAATTTGTTCTGCAATGACCTTTATCTGCTCATGCTCAGACTGCGACCGTGAACTGGCTTATTGATACAAATTTGAAACACAGGATACAGGTATACTTATAGGCACATAGAGTGCAGCATAATTATACTGTTGAAAGACATCAGAAAACCTAGGGTCATGCATGCGTCCTACTATTTTGACCGCATACCGGTAATGCTTTTAAAATGAAATCAAGCCATGCACATGTACCGGTATAATCTTTTCTCTAACGACAAGTCCAATCTAGAGTCAAGTTGACACCGAACAAGGACATAAAAATGAGAGCAGTAAATTGTGAAAATTCATTACAACGGATATGGTGGGAATGGTTGACTATGTCGTAAATGAAGATGTTTGTGAGATTTTTGATCATCAAAATAGTAGCAGATTCAGTAATTCTCTCAGAATTGATGATGGTGTCAGATAGCGAAAATCACTGTACGCCGATATAGGAAAACACACGCATTATGTGCCTTTTAAAATTGATCCAAAGTTTATACTATTTTTGGAATATGATAGCAATTGAAGAGCATTCAATTTCACACAACATTGATTCATGTAAGCCTAAAAGAATGAAAAAGCTCGTAAATCATTCTAGCGGCCCTCTACCATCTCTTTAAAATGCCCCTGTCAGATTACTTCTAAAGAGCGGAGCTAGGACCCTCGATGACAACGGCTTTCTCTCTCCTTTCTCCCACCCTCCCTCCCTACCCTCCCCACGCTCCCTCCCTACCCTCCCCACGCTGTCCTGTCAAAGTGCCTCGACCTGTTATTCTCCCCATCGATCCGTTGTACAAGATGGCCTTTTGTTTTCCTTTGTCTGGCCATGCATATGTCTGGGGTATAGCTACATGTAATGCTACGTTGTGTTGTAAATGCTAAGTTTGAAATAAATTCAGTCGGGCATCCCCTCCATATGAAATGCTAAGCCGAATGCTCAACAAAGTATGATTACATACATGTGCATGTAGCTAATGAATGCAAAAAGAATGTGGCGGCTACTGGGATTTTCCGTTTTTCTTTCTATAGTGGCTATAATTCTTTGTGTTTGTTGAATATATTTGATGCAGCAATTCTATCCAGTTTGATGGGGATAGGAGTAGAAAGATGGGTTGCTTCCAACTTTTTGAAAACTTATCAGTTTGCCTTTAGGAGAAGAGAAGAGAAGAGAAGAGAAGAGAAGAGAAGAGAAGAGAAGAGAAGAGAAGAGAAGAGAAGAGAAGAGAAGAGAAGAGAAGAGAAGAGAAGAGAAGAGAAGAGACAAAAGAAAGATCAGGAGAAAGAGAAGAGAAGATACAAAATGATGAACAGGAGAAAGAGAAGAGGTGAAGATGAGAGATAGAGTGAAGAGGAATTGGGGAGAGATGAAGAGAAGAGAAGAAGAAGAAGATAAGAAGTTCTTGGTAACTCTTAATCGAGAGAGAAAATAAAGAGCAAAACTTGGGTTTGATTGTCTCTGTACTATTCTACTAAATTGTAATGAAATAGAAGTAGGTCCAACAAATGTCCAGTCTGAAATTGTTGCCCTAGGAGAACTTGGCCATCTTTAAAAATTGAAATCAAATATTTGAAGCTCACACCTTTGTCCCATGAAACCCATTTTACTTGATAAGACTGTTCTTATGTGGACTATTCCTTTTAGCATGAACATCTTATGTTCAACGATCTCTTTTTGTGTCATTTTTTTTATAGATTTTGATAGATTCATTAACTCTTTACAAGTATGAGAAAATAGTATGCTTTAATAGTGGCTATTTAATTTTAAAGTATGAGATGAATTGTAAAAAATCCATATTTTTCAATTTTCAAAAGCTGTCTGTCACACCCACATAGGATAGCAAGATTCTCATAGGATTTTGCTGAAATATGCATTAAGGTGTAGATTTTCTAACTCTCATTAGACAGGAGAAACAGTCCTGTTGATCATATTAAAAAGCAACTCTTTCCCTCCCAAGAAAGTAATTGATCTATGCATTTTATATCAGTGAAAGAATTCCTTTTGTTCTGTTCATTGGAACACACTTTCAATTCTCTATCTATTGGTGAAAAAATGATTTCCTTACGTAGTTTTAATACGCTTTGGTGTTGCGCTAGTTCCTTTTTAAAATTCTCCTTTATCATTGAGCTTTAACTTAAAGCCCCACTGTAGGCCTACTACTTGTAGCTACTTGCTCCCTCTTTATTGAAAACAATGCCTAATCAGTGTCCTTTGTTCCCCCATGATCCTCTTTTTCTTACGTTAATTGAGAGCTTATTTGATGAGATAACCACTTGTCAGTGACCATACAGGGAGATCTAATCCCTCCTGGCCAAACTAGTGCAGATAGGCTTTAAGATGTAGATTTTATAACTCACTGTAGACACCAAAGTTTTGTTGGAAATACTACATACATGTCTTAATTAATACACCATCTTCCCCTTAAATCTTTAAACCTTTAATACACCTTTTTTGGCGCTAGAATCCTTTGATCGAAAGACCTTTCCATCTAGCTACCTCAATCAACACTTTCAATGCACTTTCCCTTTCATCTTTTGGGTCTGGTTTTAATAATAATAATAATTTAAACGGTGGTTGTTAGACTAAGCCGTGATTCAGACTTATAAAGCAGATAGCACAACTGGTTTCTCCATTCTAAGCATGACATTATCATTGACCTTCAGCCCATTTTAAGTGAGATATGTCATTGTGGTCGACCTTGTCCCGAATCCCGAGAGACATGCTTGTACAAATTAATTAAAACGACGCCACCGCATACCATAACGCGACCTATATAATTGGCATGTGCGCATAACAACGACCCAATACAGGCCTAATTTCGTGTGTGAGGTCTGCGGGCTAATTCAATAGTCCTTGGAATTGAAATAGCACAACACTCATTAGACCAACCCACTGTTCTAATTTTACAAACAAGTGTTCTATTTCTATTTTTTCCTCTCTCTTTTCATTATTGCCTGCCATTCAGTACCTACAGTAGGTAATCATTCTCGTGTCCCATTTATAGTAATTATCAAACCGCCACAAAAGCATGAGTGGCATTGGAAATTATTATTTTTCTTTACAGTCGTGTTGTTTTATGTATGGCGTATTGTAGCAGTGATTTCTCTAACATAGTGTGTGAGCTTATTTTGATTGGCACATACAATTTACCGAACATGATGAGCACTTTATAAAAAATGTTATGAGGACAGTAAAAAGCAAGACTTAATCCTATTTATTGTGCATTCTCAAAATATATGAGGATCGAGGCCTTTTCTATTTGACTAAAAGAACAGTACTAGTAAACCTTCAACTGACATTTTAAAAGTTCATTAAATCATTTAATGATTATAATATTTAAGTGTGTATTATTTGTTCAATTTATGCTTGCACATGTATGCTTCCAATTTTATGGCATTATCTTTACCTGTAGTACCTATCTTTTTCTCTCTCTTTTTTTTTGGGGGGGGGGGAGGGAGAGCCGGAGATGTCTATTTTCATTATTAGTAGTTAAAATTCTATTCAAATTATAGTCATTTAGACAAGGGCACTTCTCTTCCCTAACAACTAGAATAGAAAACCGAGCAAGTGTTTGTTTAAAGTGTGTTTTGACAGTGTCTGACATCTGTCTATATACAGAAAGCGGAACAGGTGCATTCAAGTTAATAATCAACGATGAAACGTCTGGCCAAACGTTGCCTGTCTCTGGGGCAGAGTTGGTTTTCATTTTAGGTTCAGTTCTGGGAAGAGGTGAACAGTAATTTGTGAGCATTATCATTGTTATTATGCAAGTGTGGAAGAACATCATTAAAATGCTGTATGCTGTCTGGGATTATAAGACCATGCCCCCCTTCCCCCTTCCCCCTTCCCCCTTCCCCCTTCCCCCTTCCCCCTTCCCCCTTCCCCCTTCCCCCTTCCCCCTTCCCCCTTCCCCCTTCCCCCTTCCCCCTTCCCCCTCCCCACTTCCCCCTCCCCACGTTCTATGAAGTGAAGAGTTACATTGTGTGGAGTAGTATTGTGTACTGCTTCATGTGTTCTTAACTAATTTTAGCTGAAAAAGAATATAGTTGAAAAATATTGATTAAGAATGTCAAAAACATTAGTCACCTTTGTTCAAATCCAGAAATATCAGTCTTTCTGGTAGTCTCATCCTTTGTGAGAAAAGAGGTCTATAAATGTCTTGGTCATCAATCCTATTTATGCACACCACACCCTCGATAAAATACTAACAAATATAATGTTCCATGGGTTTTGATCACCACTTTAAAACAGAATGCACTTATTTGTCCTATCTAGTTCATGAAAAAAGTATCACAAGATAGGACAAATACAAGTAGGATCATCATTTTTTTTAATGGAAATCATGATGGATAAAAACAGGGTAGGCATTTACATGTACATATGTCATTAATGATACATAATTATCAACTTGACCTCATTTATATTGGCAAAACCTTTCCAACAATAGGACCATCATTTTTTACAGAGGCGAAGAAAAACTTTCAAAACGGGGTGTGGTGTTACTTGTTGAGATCTTACATTTACGAACATATGAGGAAGCGATTTTCGAAAATAGAACGATATGCAACTCATGTTTCAAGCTCAACTATCTACATGTATCTACATGATACCACTTTGTGTCCTTAATAACACTAGTAATGTGATAGTTGGTAGAAAACTAGAGCAAGTATGCACATTTACTTCCTCCTTTGTTGACACTCTTAAAGCTAATAACGAGCTTTTATTGGAAATTGGTTTTGAGAGAAAGTTGTGGATGACGATTTTAAATTACAGAGCTTTGAGCTAGTTGAAGCAGCAAATATAGCCCAAAGTTCTTGAAAACCTTCAAACCCAAGTCGCTCCATTCTCGTGTACATTAGAGTGATAATGACAGTCACAATGACGGTTCATTGTCACTGCTTAAAATCCCCCCCCCCTCTCCCCTCTCCCCCCCCCCCTCTCCCCTCTCCCCTCTCCCCTCTCCCCCCTCCCCCCTCCCCCCTCCCCACGTTTCCTCTATCTATGCCTTGGTATATCTTGTGACTTTTAACCTACTTCTTTCCCCCTCCCCAGACCACTCCAGACTGGACCATTAACGCCCTATCGTCAAGAACGCCGGGAGTGTTGCCTGCTTGAAAGTCACCTTCACTCTTCAAGATGTCGCCGATGTGTGGGGGAACTCTCTGGCAAGGGACTGCTTGAAGGTATGCTTGTTTTAAACGAATGCCGCATCCTAAAAGGTCAGCCGTCCATAGCGCTCACCACCCGCGGCCAAAAGCATTTAGAATTTTCAAGTATGGGCAACAAGTTTGCTGTCAATTTCAAGCAGAAATAGTCCACAAACCTGTTTTAAATAAAAGCATTTGCAGCTCTTTTTAATAGGTTTTGGTGTTGTATAAGTAAACTTTTCTCATAATGACATTAAAGTATTTAATTAATTTTAAACAGAGCTTTTTTCCCTAAAATACCAGAGCACTTTTTTTTTCAATTTACAAGTGCATTTCTGGAGCTTTTGAGAGGTAAACCGCTCACTGCTCTTGTGTATTTCTTTCACTGGTTTACATTCTAGATACATGTATATGAATAAAACATCAGCTATAAATCTCATTACTTTCTTTCTACTGCATTTTCAAGAGAGTCCCTTTGTTATGATTGTGATGGGAAGAATCTTCATAATTTATACAAGTAAATGCGTCACAACTTATTTAGCTACTAACAATGCAGGGATAAGACACTTCTCTGGTAAGAATATGGAATCATATTGTATTAAAAAGACAGGCCTGCTCTTAGGAAGGATTAAATGGGAATGATACCTGCAACCAGCGTGATGAAATGAAAGAAAAAGAATTTGCATTTTTATTCTGTTTTGACTTTCTCTTTCAATAATGCAAACTGTATTCATTGTCTATGTGGATCTAAGTTTTTGTAAAAGTGTGAGAAAGTGATTACTTTCCCTTTTAAATCTCATTTAACTGAAAGAATACAGAAATGGTGTGGAGAAAATTGGCAACTATACTGCCTGTAGGCACTTGGTTTGTCTCTATCCTGTAATACACAAACTCAATGCTAATAGCATAGGAACTTGCATAATATATAGCATGAATTGGCCAAGTCGGTCACAACTTATTTCCTTCTCACTGCAGCGCCACATCTGCGCGAAAATAACCTAATCAATTCTGACGAGACTCAATTAAGAACCAGACTAATTAATCCGAGTTGGAATAGAAAGTGAAGGGAATTAATAGCGACACTTTGGCTTAAAATAAACCCGGAACGAGACGAAAAGGAAAGACGGCTTGGCATGAATGGTGATGGTTTTAAAGGGTATCTATGGTATTGGCAAGGTTCTCAATAATAAGGAAATACAATGTGATGCATTTAATGTGAAACATTATGACATGGGTGAGTGAGTAGTTGACTTGTTTCGTGATTTGCCACAGAATGGGAACTGAAAATCTGTTTGGAAATGGTTTATTTCCAGTAATGGGAACA
This sequence comes from Strongylocentrotus droebachiensis, assembly GCA_035222895.1. Lineage (NCBI taxonomy): Eukaryota > Metazoa > Echinodermata > Echinoidea > Camarodonta > Strongylocentrotidae > Strongylocentrotus > Strongylocentrotus droebachiensis. Next base: position 33,879 of record JAVYIG010006454.1, read on the forward strand.
TAATTTTGGTGATTGGTCATTAGAATGGAAGATATAGGCAATTTATTCAGTAGTAAGGGTAACAAAAAAGACCCGATGAAGAGCTAAATGCATTAAACTAATTCTCTACCATTGTAATCATGCATACTATCTTGCTTCCCATTATCTTATTTTTACATATATTTCCAATTCATATTTATGACAAAAATGCTGGCAGTATAATTTTTGGGTAAGACTGAATAATTTCTTTCTTATTTATGAGCTTCGCAGCTCTATGGAAATTTTAATTTTAATCTATTTCTCGTTGTGATAAAATATTCAGAAGTAGTCCTATTAATCCTAATTTCCTCCTCCTTTTCCCTTCCAGTTCGACAGGTCTGGACAACTTACAACTTGACAAACGTATATTGCAAGATGGCAAGCCAAGACCAGGGAGGTGAAACTAAACTAAAGCTTCATGTACATGGATTCTACATAGGAACCGCAGTCCTCATTGGTCACTCCAAGACTATGGATGGAATGAGGATTATATATCACTGGGCAAGCTCAGTCCACAGAAGGTGAGAAGGGACATCATTTAAAGCCCGTCTGCACTAGTTTGGCCAGGGGGATTAGACCTCCCTGCAGGTGGTTATCTCATCAAACCAGCTCTCAATTAACATAAGAAAAAGGGGATCATGAGGGACCAACATGCACCGATTTGGCATTGTTTGCTATATAGAGGGTGCAAGTAGTTATAAGTAGTGCAGTGGGGCTTTAATAATCAATCTGTGCTCGAATTATTAACTTGTATCAATACAGACTCTGTAAAGATTATTGATAAATGGTTGGAGAGTCTGTGTATATAGACAGGGAATATGAAAGTTGATAGCAATCAGTCCAACCTACACTTTTAATGACACGGTTTGTGTCTCATGAGTTGTCATTGGACGTAGCTGGAATGGCTATGTAGAACACCTAGTGCATGATACCCAGGAAAATATGTCATGTACTTTCTTTCTTTCTAGTATTGAGAGTTCATGGAAAAGCCATTGAAATTATTCTTGGAGGAAATGCAGGAACATGCTTATAAATCCTCCCATTTTCTGCTCATCTCAACATCTTTGCTTGCGTGATTAAAACCAAATTTATCTTCTCTCTTAATCCCTAGGATAGTTCCTTTGCCTGGGGTGCACTGGAGGGAAGAAAGGATTAATGGAGGTGAGGGATTATCGGATCTCGGCAGATTAATAAGAGGACTTACGAAGAGGCGGATGAAAATATGAATTCTCTTAACGACGGATGCAAGCTTTCTGTGGACCATGAATAGAATACGAAGGCTCGGACGATGAAACGTCAGAAATAGGTAATAATATTCTCTGCACAGCACACATTGATTTATGTTTATTTACCTATACCTAGGCCATTCTCGAAGAACTCTCAGAGGTTAGAATATATTAGCTCAGTGATTAAGTAGGGGAGGTTGAAAATGGGGAATTTACCAAGAATAGGCAGAGCTCGTCTTGGACAAGAATGGATAGATAACAACAAAATACGTAAAATGCATCTCGACGGTAGCACTTAGTGGTTGATGTATCTTTATCTTTATCTTTATGTAGGCCAGTATCAAATGACTTTTGGAGGTAAAAATATCAGCTCTGTGTATAAGGATTACTCAATGAAGGGGAGGACGAAAAAGGGGAAAACCCTCAACAATGGACCGGAGCTATAAATCTTAGACATTAGGGAAGGGCTAGAATGCTCCCTATGATTAATTATATATATGTCATTTTAATTATTCAAATATGAAAGAGGTTTATGAGGTGAAAGAGTATTAGCTCTTTAAGAATTACTCAAGAGCAGGATGAAAATAGGGAATTCACTGATCAACGTTCAAAATGCATTTTGCCTTTTTTAAAATCTATTCATTCGGATGTGAAACTTGTCTCTGACAAGGAAGGGCCAGAAATAGATATTAATTAATATTTTTAATGTCACACCCTGATAAATGTGGATGTACCTTTAACTAGGGCAGTACCAGAGAACGTCTGGATTTTAAAGATTCTCGTCTCTGTAAGAATTGCACAAAGTTGTGGAGAGGAAGAAAATGGGGATCTCAGTAATAATAGGTGTGAGCTTGATCATCTTGGACAGGAATTGGACAACCCAAGTTTTATAGATTTCTTTCTTTGATTTTTCCCTTTTTTTAAGGGGGGTCAAGGGATGTTTATGCAGACCCCCCCCCCCCCCCCAAAAAAAAAGGAAAGAAAATAATATGCTAAATTGAGGAAATGTTATTACCAAGCATGTTTTAACAAATTGTGCTATACAACGTCATGTGACCATTGATATGAATCTGTGATCCCACCTCCACAGTCATATGACTGGGTCATGTGACAGCCTATATGTCAGGTGACATTTCTGGCATTGATATGATGCAAGCTACACGGTAATCATGTGATGATTTGGGATCATGCCATCATAGGATATTTTTTCTTTTCCGGTTTCTTGAATCATTCTTGAATGGAATGAACAAATTTATAATGAAACAGAAATAAATCAACCTAATGTAATCAATTAAGAATATCTCTTGGCTTCTATATAATATATATGTCAAAGGAGCCTGTTCTTATCCTCATGGCTTCTCTTTCTTTAGTTATTTCATTGCTTTGACTTTCTCTCTCTCTCTCTCTCTCTCTCTCTCTCTCTCTATCTCTATAATATCTTTCTCACTTGCTTGAAAGCTGCACATTAATCCTTATCCTGTAAAAATGTGCTGTCTTGGGGGGGGGGGGTGGAATAAATAGGAAAGGGGTGTGTTCATCCCCACTTATCCCTCCCCCCCCCCCCCACCCCCCGTAAAGTCAAGGAATCTGCCCATTTGAGATCATCCGCTCTCTTTCCTTATAATCCTTGAATCTAGAATCCCACCAAAGATTCCTTCCTATCACCCACAAAAAACCATCATTTTTTTCACATCCTCATTTATTATGTATTTTTGAGATGTGGCACGACAGCTTACAGGATTATGTCTCCCAAGAATTATACCCCATCGTGGGTGTTCTTTCTCATTACCAAGACATCATCCAAGAATGCAAAATATGTTGCAGATATGCTCATTATGATTTATATAAAACCCCAACAAAAAATTTGATGAGCAATATGCAAATCATTTTTATAATGTTTGCATAAAATGCTTTCATTCAGAACGTGATCTGTATACTGTTGAACACTGCCAATACCTGGAAGAGTATTACCATATTCTATTCGCCCTGTACATTTGTATTACCTACTTGGTTTGGTAGTGTTTATGATAATATTGTCTCTTATATTCATTTATGTGATAACTGATTTTTTTCTTCCTTTTTCTTTTTGTCTCGTTCTCCAGATTATAGACGTGGGCAGCTGACTGCAAGGGTTGTCAACATGAGGATCGCATCATTCAGATTTGTATCATACCTTAATTTTCTTTTATCCTGTTGAATAGGAAATGGATTGCATTTTTGAAGAAATGCAGTCATTATGATTATGTATCCATCTTTCTCTTTCTCTTTCTCTCTCTCTCTCTCTCTTTTTCTCTCTTTCTCTTGTGCTTTTTCTTCCTCTTTACTTTTTATCTTGTTCCCCATATCATAGATGTGGGTGGCTCAACTCTCTGCATCCCCCTTTTTGGTTGTCTATTTGTCTAGCTTAATTTCTGTCTCTCACTGTCTCTCTCTGTCCTCTGCAAAGAACATTTTTGTAATCGATCTCTTGCTCTCCCTCCCTTTCACACTTTTCTTCTTCTTCTCTCTTCTTCCTCTTCTTCTCTCCCTTTCTCTTTTCTTCCCACTTTCTCTCTTCTTACATTCTCTTGTTTTCCTCCCTTCCTCCCTCTTTTCTCTCTTTCTCCCACTCTCATTTTTGTCTTGCTTGTTCTCTCTGTCTCCCTATAATTAAAAAAAGACAGAGAGAGAGAGAATACCTAGACCAAATCATGTCTGCTTCAACTTTTTCTTGCGCTATTTTGGTGAACTCTGGGTGCCCCCGGTCTCTTTCCTCCCGTGCTTCCTCCTCTGCGTCCCTCGACACTTGTGTTTTTGCCGTTCCCAAACACGTGCATCGGACGCGGACCCAACCCCCGCGTCACAGACCGGGCAAGAAAACAAGGGTAACCCGGGCAACGCAAGTAATCGCAATCGGCTCACCTCAAATAGCCTGCCTCTTCCTTCCTTGAATTTGTCCAATTGCTTGGCAGGGTTTCCTCTCTCATATAGACCACCCTCTCTCAATCCTTGTTTCTTACTCCCTCTTCAGCACCTCTCCCCTCTCCCCTCTCTCTCTCTCTCTCTCTCTCTCCCCCCTCTCTCTCTCTCTCTCTCTCTCTTCATTGTGTCTTTGTAACATATTCCCTTTCTCTCCTTGCTCTTGTTTCTCGACATCATTGTTTCTCTTTTTTTCATTGTCCCCCTAACCTCTCCATCCCCTTCTCTTTCTCTTTCTCTTGCCTCCTCTGCCTCATCTATCCCTCCCCCCTCTCCCCCTCTCTCTCTCCTTCCCTATTTTCCCTCACTCTTATATCTTCTGTACTCACTCCCTACCCTTTCCATCTCCCTTTTTTCTCTCCCTCTTTCCCCTTCCTCTCTCCCTCCCTCTCCCTCCCTCTTCCCCTTCCCCTTTCCCCCTCACTCCCTACCCTTTCTTTCTCTCCCCCTCTCTCCCCTTTCTTTCTCTCCCTCTCTCCCCAGGTGAACCCCCAATTTGTTTTGCTAATCTCACTTACCTTCCTTTCCCCAGTCACCCATAGGTACTGCTAGTCTTCTCAACCAGACACAGTCAGTACACAAATCTGTCATGGGATATTTTGGTTTCATCTCACTTGCTCCTGCGACAATTGTACACCAAATTATCAACATTATAACTAACCCAAACTCTAAACCTAAAACCTCAAATGCCACCCTAACCCTAAGCCTATTTATTAGACCAAGTCAAAACTAGGGCAATTTGTCCCTATTTTCACGAAGTGACGGTAGTGAGGAATATCGTAACGCAAAGTGAATGCAATTTTTTTTCACTACCGTCACTTCGTGAAAACAGCGACGAATTGTTGGATGAGCATGTTCTTACATGGTCAATAAAATATTAGTATTTGAATTCTTTATTAGTTTTATTGTAGAAGGCAATGATGTAAATTTTATTCTTACCCATAATACAAGCTGCCTGCAGCAAGAGCACAAGAGCTACATGTATGTAGTAGTAATAAAAGCCTTCTTTTGGACAGCAAGCAATATATATCCTGCCAACTCCCCCCCCCCCCCCCCCCCCCAAAAAAAAAAGAAGAAACGACAACAAACAAAACAATAAATTGTCCATATTCTGGAAATTTGATGCCAGATATTTGAATCACATCATGTTGAAAGTTCATAAAAAATTCTGGTTTGATATGATGGTGAGATATTTGAGGGAGCGAGCTACGACCGCAAAACTGTTCAAAAGGGCTTATTTTGTTTTTGATTATCACAAACAAAATGGCCGCTCCCTGGGGGGCAGGTGTAGCAGCTAGCCTTCCTGTCTATCGGTAGATGAAATTGATTGTAGACGGCTTTATCTTGTATCTCAACGAGACAAAAAGGAATCGAACGGAAAGGGAGAAATCGAGATATGAATTTGTTTGTTTCCTTCACACCTGTCTCTCGCGAGACTGCGAGGGGGCCCTTGACCTTGAGCTAGCCAGTTTCGGTCTCGCTATATTGTTGAGATTCCGATAACAAGAGTTGCGATTCCGATCAGACTTCCGTGATAGATTGGATCTTCCTCATCTAAATTAGAACCATGACCACAGCGGCCAGCAGCCTGTAAACTTGAAAGGGCTCCCTACCTTTGCGAAGGGGTCATTTTGAAGTCGTTGCCTGAAAGGATTAGCTCTTTCTACTTCTTGTTAAGGGGTGATTTTCATACCAATATACTGATTATTCTAATGAAATCATTTAAGAAATCACTTTTTCACCTAAACCTATGTTAGTGTTGGCCCATACATAGTTATATCATTATATCACATCATTTTGTCATTTTGGACTTCATTTATTTTCTGTAGAAGTGAAGAAAATTACGAAATGTTAGTCGACTGTTTGCTGTGGTTCTTGTTTTTGTTTTGCTTTTGCAGATCATCATTAGATCGATGCAGCACTCACCATCTGGACAGACAGGTGTGACTTTTCAGGTACCACATCTCACCAACCATCTGTGTTCCTTGCTGTGCTCCACATTCTAGAGAAAGGAGTCCAGACTGGTGTATCAACCAGACAGGTGACCTTATCTTCCCCAACAAGTCCTCTGTTAATCCATGGGAGCCTATGGAGAGACTGGTGGTGTACAGGAGTCATTCTTACAATGTACATCGGGTGGTAGGTTTAATGTACTGTGGAAATATACTCAACTCGACTGGTGACCAAGTCTTCCCTCGTCAAGCCCATGGCTGGTCCATGGGAGTCTGTAAGAAGACTGGTGGTGTAAATGAATGGTCCTTACGTGAGGTAGTAGGTTATATAGTTTGGAGATACACTCAATGGCGATAGCTATACAGCCTGCTAGCTTTCCTTGGGCCATTCACAAATCTTCAATGCGGTCAAAGTGTCTTTGACGCTGTCGGGTTGAACTGCTAGGATGTCAAACAATTTTGAATGTTTTTTTCTTCATTAAATTCTCTCATTTCTGGGTATTAGGACAAGGAAACTATCACTCTCGTTCTTTTCATTCCCTCCTTTTTGTTTGTTCTGACCTCTCTTTTTCTCATCACTCTCTCTCTCTCTCTCTCTCTCTCTCTCTTTCTCTCTCTTTCTCTTTCTCTCTCTTTCTCTCTATCTCTATCACTAGCCCACATCCCCCCCCCCACCCCACTCGCTCTCCATCCCTCACGCTTTTTCACTTTCCCCTCCCTCTGTTACTCCCCTCTTTTCTCCACTGGCTTCAAATATTTTCCATTTGTTTTCATACTGTCACTATTCATTTAATTCTTTTCATTGACTTTCGCATTCACCGTCTCTCCCCCTCTATTCTCCCTCTATGTCTTCTCCAACTATGATCTCTCCATTTCTTCGTTTAAAAAGCCATGAACTTTGGCACCAACCATGAGTGTTATTCTGCCTCTTCTTTCCGGTCTCCTAATCTCTTTCCTTAGCTATCCCCTCTATTTAACATAGTCTTCACATACAGCATTCAGTAGGCTCCCCCCATCTCTCTATCTCTTTCTCTATCTCTGTCTGTCTCTCTCTCTCTCTCTCTCTTCCTCTACCATATTACCAGAAGCATTTATTCTCACCTTTTCTTTCTCATATTACCCCCTCACTCTCCCTTCATCTCTCTTACTAGCTATGTTGTTTTACTGGTCCTTTCCTTATTCTCTCTCTGCCTTTTGTGCTGGAGGCATTATTTCCTTATATATCTTCCCGTCTGTGCTTTCCACTAGCTTCCCCCTCCCTTCTCCCTCTCTACCTCTCTGACCATACTTATTTTCACCATCTCTCAACCCTACTTAAATGCCCCTCTTTCCTTTCCTCCCTCCCTCTATGGCCATACTAATTTTCACCATCTCTCAACCCTACTCAAATGCCCCTCATTGCAGAAAAAAAAAAGAGAGACTTCCCCCCAAATCCCTGAGACCCTAACTTGTGATGTGCTTTTATCAAATCACACAGGTTGGTATCTCAGGAATTTGGTGGGCGTGTCATGCCAACGATCTCACTTTCGTTACCTTAGTGATAACCTTTTCTCTTCTCCTTTGATATATTGGTTGGGTTAGTGTAAAAACATGCAGCTCAAGTGCTGAAACTGTTCAATTTACAGAGAAATGCATGAAACATGATCATTGCTACTTTCGAAAAATCAAAAGGGCAATTTGAAGGCTGTTGATTTTTCGACAGTCTTTGCAGTTGTGTCATCAATACGATATCATTTTGGGATTAAAATAGGATTGAAACAAAATTGTATGAAGTATGAAGTAAATGTGAACAACATAAATGACATTGCTTGTTTTGATTTTGTTAGAAAAGTCTGGGATTTTGGGAGAAAATAGTCAATAAACTGGAATGTAGTTCTGTTTCTTAGAGCAGCAGGTAGATGGGACAGTCCCAATCTGGCTTAAAAGAAATCTGTTGAAATCTTATCAGCCTGCAAAGGTTTCATCATAAAGTAGGAGATCTATAATCGTGTAATTCCATTTCTAGAGATATTTTCACGCTCTCTCAGGTTTTTGATACTGAGAGATTGATGAGCGGATTGATGAAAGATTATCTTATATTTGCAGATCAAGCATGCTATGAATAAGATTAGGAACCGAGTACAATATCAGTCAAAAAATTATGACCACATACATGTACCCGCATGGTCTGCACAACACAAAATTCTCATAACATATGCCACTTATTTTATTAAGTTTACTTCATACAGTCTTGAACAAACATAGCGCTTACTCATTGGGTTAGTATATGATAAGTTGAGTTTTTCCTCAAATTTTCTCGGGCTGATGATTGTGTAAAGTTGTTGTTAAATTTACCGCAGCTTTAGCATATTGTTTACCACTCTGTGTCGTAATGTTACCATACTTTACCCATTGACAGTTAACGGAGTAGGAAACCTGAATGTTCACCTCAAAGTTTACCATAAGTTTTTTTACAAGGTGTGAAATAATTTAGTTACATATTGGAATTTGTTCCTATTTATATGAATCAATGTCACTGTATGTAATTTGCCAACATTTTACACAATTGACCACTTGATGTCTTGAGGTTTACCATACTTTACCATAAGTTGCAGTTTATCATACTCAACAATGAATTTTACCATAGGTTATTGTACAGTTTACCTCTTTATGTCACAACATTTATCTTATTTTACCACTTAGAGTCGCAAGGTTAACCATAGTTTACCATAGTTTTAACCACAAGGTGTTGTACAGTTTACCATAGTGTGTAACAAAGTTTACCTTATTGTACGAAAAACAAAGTGTACCTTATTTTAGCACTTAGAGTCGTAAGGTTTACCATACTTTACCATACTTTACCATGGTTTTAACCACAAGGTGTTGTACAGTTTACCACAGTGTGTAACAAGGTTTTACCATTGTAAATTAATCTGGTCTACATGATAACCAATGCTGACCTATAACCTATGACCTGACACTCTGCACACACAACTGGAGCAAGAGGGGTTAAGTTCTTCAGCTATCGCCAGCAGCTTGACCCAACCCTTAAAGGTGGTCTTTGAATTCTGGTAATGCGAAAAGCTACTGAAACTTGGAAAACACCATCCAAACCATGTGTTAAGTTTCTCTCGAAGTGCGTAACCAGAATCAAAGACCGCCTTTAACTCTCAGAATCTCGTATTTTTTGCAGTGTGTGTGTCGAGTGCCAGGATCATAATGGCTTGAGCAGAATGGTGCAGGCAGACATGGTTGTCATTTAGGCCACTTAGTTGTAAGCAGCATTATTGCATGCCACAAAGTTGTAAGCCTCATTATTGTATGCCACATTGGCTGCAAGTCACATTCATATAGTTGTAAGACACATGTTTGTTAGATACTTTGTTGTATGTTGTATCATTTGAAGCTACATTGTTATATGACACATCTTTGGAAAAAAGTTGTATGTCACATTTGGATAATTATGATTGTTTCAAGGCTCGTGGTCTAGGACATAGCTAAATTTTAACATCAATGAAATCTAAATTTCATGAAAAGATGGTACAGTCATTCTTCATAGAATGTTCACTGGAATAAAATAAAAAGAATCTTTTATAAATAATATTAATGAAAACACTTTTTAAATTTTATGTCATTAAACAAAATAATATTTTTCAGCTATTCATGATAACTTGTTTGAGTAAATTAGATTTTACTGTGGAAATCATGGATGTTTTTCTTTCTTTCTGGAGTGAATAAATCTACAGACTTTACTTGCATAACAAAGATTGGATGTGTTGTCTTGTTTGCGTCAATTAATGTGGGGATATTGAACAGGCTCAGGGAGATGAAGTGAGAAAAAAGGAGGGGGGTGGGAAGAGAGGAAGAAGGAGGGGGTGGGAAAAGAGAGAGGGAGGAGAGAAAGAGAAGTAGGGAGGGACAGAGGGAATGAAAAGGGAGAGAGAGAGAGAGAAAGGTAAGAGGAAGAGAGAGGGGATAAGTGGGTGGGGATGAATAAGAGTAGATGAGGATCAAGTAAGAAGCAAACAAATAAAGTCTAGAGGGGAAGGGGAGGAGATTAAAGAAGTGCAATGCTGAGCCAGGATAAATGGGGAAATTCTGTGGTGGAAGAACTGTGGTAAAGATGAGAATTGAAAATAAAATGGCTAATGGGAGAGATTAGGAATGACGATAATAAGATATTTCTATGTACCACAAATTGCACAATGCCTCTAAGCAGTTTAGAAAGAAAATAGTCGATGAGTAAAGAAAACGGATATTGCATTACAAATTGCATCAAATCAATTAACATTAAAAACCTTGCAAATGTTGAGAGTGCATGAGCGACAGACATGAGAGAGAAATGAGAAAAAGAAGGAGATGTATTATGTGAGGGAAAGGAGAGAGGAAGGGCACATGGATTTATAAGTGGTAAAAATGGATAGGAAGAGAAGGTATGGGAGGGAAGACGGTGAAATATTGAAGTAGAGAGTCGGTGGGATAAAGAAAAGAGTGACTCGTAAATGCTTAAGACCTACACAGGGATGAAAGTGTGATCGGTAGTTTCAATTTTTATTTCAATTTATATATACAATTTAGAAAACGGAGAACACACACAGAATATGTTTATATGCATGGAGCAGAGACTACAAGATTGATATGGGAGAGAATGAGATGTTAAATGCTACATTAAGAAAAAGGTGCATACAAAGAGAGAGAGAGAGAATAGGAAAACGGGAAATTAGGAAAGCGAGACCAGAAAATTACACATTTCAATACTTATCCGAATCGTTTGGACTACCAGCGCGTAACGCACTTAAAAAGAAAAAGTGTGAAAATATCAAAATAATAATTTGCACTTCGCTAAAGTTCTCTGTATGGGAACACGAGATGGCGCTAAACCACTTTTAACATTGCCCGTTGAAAGAACGGTTAAAAGTGTACACGAAATAATAATTATGTGCTATGAATGAATAAATATTTTGAATATTTACTGTGGCATTGGAAAAAGATATTCCCTGAAGTTTCGAACTAAAACTTCAAAGAACATCTAAAAGTCATATTCTTATATTAAACCCAGGGGCGATCTAGCTTTTTGCTAAGGGGGGGGGGGGGGGGGGGGTTTGACCAAAATAATGACGATGCGGAGCATCGTCCACGAGCCGCGAGCCGATTTTTTGGGGGGTGTTTATTTGAACCCCGTAAGTGATGTTTTCCTGGCATCTATTAACACAATGGAGACCATAAAAAGCAGTGCATGATAACGTCTTTTTAAATCAAGTAACAGTTTAATACACAGTTATATCCAGAGTTATCATGTGTTTGGTTAAGTTACCAGATGAGTTGAAATATCTTCTCACAATATTTGCACTTGAAAGGGTTTCTCTCCAGCGTGCGTTCTTTTTTCTTTCTTTTTTCTTTCTTTTTTTCTTTCTTTTTTTCTTCCTTTTTTTTCCCTTTTTTTTTTTTTTTCTGGGCCGCCCAAGGGGGGGGGGGGGGTTTAAACCCCCCTAAACCCCCCCCCCCCGTAGATCCGCGCCTGTTAAATCCACGGCTCACACTGTGACTTACTACAGGCTGAGGTAAAAGGTATTATCTGCGTTTGGGAAAGCTATTTTGACATTAAAAAAAGTGGTGGATTAAAAAAACAATCATTTTGGGCACCTCCCCTAATTTCCCCTTCCAGACAATGATTTAAAATACCAGTATTGCTAGGCCGTTTAAGAAGACCGAATAAAGAAGGCCTAATAAAGCTTTTAAATAGCCCGAACGAATAAATGTGCGTCAGTTTTAAAGGCACACTGTCCTACTTGTAGCTACTTGCTCCCTCTATATAGAAAACTTCCCAAATCGGTGCCTGTTGGTCCCCCGTGATCCTCTTTTTCTTATGTTAAATGAGAGCTGAGTTAATGAGATAGCCACCTGTCACAATGACCTCGCTGGCTCGCTGTGTGGTCTAATCCCTTCTAGCTGCAGTAGTAACGCCTACCTTTAAGTCATCAAAAGATTAAAGTTTTTTTTTGTTTAACCTCCGCAGACAACAAAGCTGTCTGGCCCGTTTAAGAGAGGGGATGCAAAATCCATTCACCCATTGTTAGTAAAATGTATTAATCAAGATTTACAATAGCTCTTTTATCGATGCAAATATGTTTTGCTCTGACGTGCGTGAAATTAGGATATAAATGCATCCATTTTCAATGTTTTTATAAACATGTTTTTACTAATTTTGATATTGAATTTCTTAATTTTTGTTTCAGAAACCTAGTCTCATTTTTGTTTCTTATTATTATTATTATTATTTTGGTCGTCAGGTTTCTTCGCCTCTGTCGATTTTGTTCATTTCTTATTTAACAGGCCTATAATCACATTCACACAATTTTATTGTTCATCCTATGATAATTTACAATTCACATCTTTTCTCCCGTTCCCTGAAATGTCTTCCCTAATTCTTTTCCTTTTCTACTTTATTTCCCTCTCAGGTGAAAATGTTCTTAATTCTTCCCCATCTCCTCTCTTTTCTTCAATATATTTCTTTTCCATTCCTCACCTCATTTTTTGCCGAATGAATCTAATTTCTAGTTTCTCGCCTCCTCCCTCATTTTGTTTCAACTCGCCTCAAATTTGTATTAGATATTTTTGTAATTCTAAAATGTAACACAAATAAGAATTTGAACACATCTAGACAACGAGGTAAAACAATCATTGATATAACGCTTTAATTTTTTTAAATTATTTTACCTTGGTTTGAGCATCTAAGTGCATACACAAATGAGTCGAAATTAAGACAATTGGTGCTGGAATTGATCAAAATAGCATTTTTATATCAATGATAAATAATGAATGAAATGGAACCGCTCCTCAAATGAAAAAATACATTAAAATAATAATAAAAACTGACGATAAACTATTTATAATGTATACTCCTTGGCCCTATCACACTTCTCATTTATCCTTTCTTCCATACCATTATCTTCACAATTAATCCTCTGTTTGTTTCCTTACGGGGGGAGGGGGGGGGGGGAGGGTCACTCCAAACATGACTAGCTACGCACCCGCGTCCATAAAAGGCATCGCAAGGGTGTCCTTTTCAGCTGTACGGAGTCGTCGACTTTTTCCTTAAAAAGTGGTGTTTTTCAAGCACTGATCGCACAAAAACCCCAAAAGGGGTACCTTTTGAGGTTCACAGGTTTCGAAAATTTGCGCCATTAAGGTCATCTCGGAAAAGGTGCGATACTTTAGGGTCTATTTGAGAAAAAGAAGCGATACGCCATTAGGGTCCATTTCAGAGGTTGATGGCCGACACGGGTGGGTAGCACTTGTGTATGAGAGTGACCCCCTGTGGTTTCCTTTTCTTCCCTTTCCAGTTCTTCTTCTTCTTCTCCTTCCCGTCACATCATCCCATATTCTTTCTTGACATCCATCATCACCTTCTCATCTCCATGATTCTCTTCTGTGACATGACCTATGAAACTCAATAATGTATTTAGTCTGTAGCGCGCCACCAACGTAAACAAAGTCACTGAGGGTAATGGTTATCTGTCATCTCGTTCGTTCTAATCGAAAAATCAAACGAGTCCCCATAAAAGAAAGAAGAAATTGATCTGGGCAGCGTCTAACGAAACCGTCATAAGTACAAGTTCAGCGACATCCCATCGAAACGCATTTATTAAGTTTAACACGCGTTTTCAGGGATGTCATTGAAATTGTACTCATGACGGTTTCATGAAACGCTGCCCTGAAGAAAAAGAAAATGATTAAGCGAGTAGCCTAAAAGAAAGTTATCTGACACCGTCCCTACTTATATTCGATGCTGTCAAGCTATGCTTTTGTTTTCTGCCTTTTGGTATCTTTTTTCTGGTCAGTGGCGTAGCAGGAGTTCAGAAATTGCAGGGGGCACTAGCATAATTGGGGGCAACGGCCGGTCTCATTTGGAAAATGATATGCTTGTTTACAAAGATTTTGATTGTTTTGATTTGTTTGTGGGGAGGGGGAGGCAGAGAAGCATATTGTCCCTTTTTGGAGGGTCCTTTTCCTATTTCTCTCTGTTTATATTTTCTGTTTCCCCTTTTTTCTTAGTAATTTGATAGGAGGGGGGGGGGGGGGGGGGTGGCCATAGGCGATAATGCCTATCTGTATCTACGCCTCTCACCCTCTAGTTCCGCTCCTCTTTCTGTCTTTTTCTCACATTTCTCTTTGACTCTCTTTATTAAATCAGATCTACTCACTGTGGCTGTTACCCCCCATGTTTTCTGATTATCAGGCCTTCTTTATTCTTCCTGTTATCACCTGTCCCACTCTCTCACTAGCCTCTGCATACTTGAAAATTACCTTCCACTCCCCTCTTTCAATACTGTAGATTATCCTCTCACATTCAACTCTCTGTCTATACTCTCGACTACCCCTCTCTCTTACGCCACCCTATCACTTTCCTCCTCTCTCCTTATCCTTTTCAGCATTTATATTGTATTTGATAACTTTCTGAACCTTCTATCTCTCCAACATCTTTGCTCTCGACATAATTCTTGAACCGAGTCCCTTCTCCCCCCAGCCCACCAAACCAAATCCAGTCAAAAAGAGCTCTGAATAGCCCTGTATAGCACAGGTTAAATTTCCATCAGCACATGCAACAAAAGTTAATCAGCGTTCACTTTGACTGCCTACCTGGCCCTGCCCCCCCTCAAGCCACTCAGCCACCTGTACATCGACATGAACAATCTGACTACACCAATTATCAATATTAAATTTCCCTGAAATACAAACAAGAACAAAAACAAAGGAGCATTGCGTTTTGGTTCTTATTTTTATATTTTGGACATTTTGCAATGAACAATAACACTACAATATTGCATTATTTATGTACAATCTAACATACATTTTTAGAGAAATGTGTTAAAGGTAAAGACCAGTATTGGAAACGCCCCAATTTCAAAAAATGAAATGGAAGCTCTTTATTACCAATCATGTGAAAGAATATGTTTTGACTAAAAAATGATGTAAAAAATTTGGCCGGGAAACCGCCTACTAATTGATATATTTGGTAAATTAGTTTATCTATTGGACTGTGAGAGATAAACGCACGTGTCGCGCACGTGTGCGTAGTCCCATATACATCTTTCTGTGTACAGTGCTTGTAACTTTACGAAGACTGGGCCAAATTTCTTATCATTTTGATGATTCCAGAACCTTGCAGTACACACCAATACTTATATGCCAGATGATCAACCTTTTCTGATCGATTCCACAACGTTTCTTTCACAATGCAATCGCATGACCATAACTGGTCTTTATCTTTAACTGGCATTTGATTTTGGGGTACCTACCAACAAATGCAACACCAAATGACACATTTTCACAAGGTGCCTCTTCAAATTACACTTCTCATTAAAACCGAGACATAAAATAGAGATAAAATTAACAACTGAATGATTCCTACCCATACTAAATTGTGTTATTTTGTAAGTATGTGAAAAATAGATTTGTCCTGATTTATGTTTATTTAGGATGTTGCATATTAAAGCTTACATCTAAAAGTATACAATAAAGGCCCTAATTCAACCAGTCCATCTTTCATTCTTGAGCTGTAGATACAAAGAAGTTAAGCGCACAATGTTCATTTTCTGTTTAATGACATGACCGTGCAGACTCTCTTACTAAATGCCTTAGACTATATATGTTCAGGTTTTTTTTAATGAAAACAAATTCACTGTAGCCAGGCTCAACAGTTCATTTTACATGTCTCAATATGATTATAGAACAACTGCAAGTAGCTCAATACCAAATCATTTATTTATCAATAAAACCAAAGTTTATGGAACTTGCGGCTTACTTCTGTCTGCCAATTGCATTCAAGAAAGATGTTTGATCTCCAGGCATCATCACTGTTACAGGTAATTTTAACTGACAAAAATTGGACCTTCAATTATTTGAAACTTGCTATTACCGGTATTGCAATTAATCAAAATTTCTGGAAACTATATCAATACAGAAACACTTGTGCTGTAGGTAAAAGAAAATGCTCCATTTCATTTTAGCTTACAAAATTGTACCTCAAAGTAATCAGTAAATGTATATGATTAAAAGTACTAACAGGGGACACCTGTGGCATTTAAAATGTATGGCACAATATAAAAACAAAATAGTTTTCAGCTGATACATCAATATTCCATTTCTAAAATAATAATTGGCTTCAAAATTCCTCCACAACAACTTTTCAGTCAAAATATTAGGAATTTTAAAGGTTTGCAAAAGTTAAAGACATTTGTTCCTGCTTGAAAAGAAGAATGGAAAAGAGTATTGGAACTATTGCGGAAAAATTAAAAATCTTAGGAAGAGGCAAGCAGTGTTCAACCTTGCCAACATATTAAACAATCTGAGAAATGTTGTTGTTTGTTGGAAAATGAGCTGACACTGGACTCAACACCCCAACCCCTCACCCCAATTCACAATGGTATGCCACTGACGTAAAGGCAATACTGTACGTTTATTAATTTCTTCCTTTGCCGCTGGTGGAACTGGCAGGTGCGTTTCAGAACTCCCCAATCAAGACAAACTGGCAATTGATAATCCATCCATACCTTTGCTATACTTGTACCACTTGGTGCAAGGTAGATATTTGAGCTGCGGAAGTATACACTTGTATCTAAAATAATTTAAAAGTGTGTGTGAACACTATGCACTTTAAAAACCTGAGCAACTGCTATGTATATACAAAAAACACTCTAGCCCAGGAAGATTTACACATCAAAGAACACTGCGCTTCAAAACGTTAAGGGGAACGCGATCGTCAAGAACCGCCGACGCTCTTCTCCGGTGCCTGCTTGTGAGCGAGGTAGAGGAACGCGATACTCGAGAGGGCGCTGATCAAGAACATGTTGTCGAACCAGCGGTGGTAGAAGTTGAACTGGAGGTCCCCGAGGACTTCCGTGATTATCATGCGGTACTGAGGCGGCACGTTCATACGCATCAAGAGTACGGATGATACAAAGTACATGCCCTGAGAGAAACGATAAAAATGATAGAGAAACGATGTAAATGACAGAGAAACGATATAAATGATATAAATCTGTGATGATCATGCTGTACTGAGGCGGCACGTTCATACGCATCAAGAGTACGGATGATACAAAGTACATGCCCTCAGAGAAACAATATACATTTTGATTTTCTTTTCTTTTGCATTCATATAAGTACACAATTTGTTGAGAATAGTAGCAATATAAAATACAATAAGCATTTTTCTGACAGTGAATCATAAATAAGCGAATATATATAACAATTGTTATTTTCAAAAACAAAATGATCAACTGTCATGAATACTCAATTTCATCAAACATTATACAATTTTTTGCGGAAGGACTGTCATTGTAAAGCAGAATATTGCCCTTTAATTTAGTACAGTGGTCTATGGGGAAAACCTGGAAGAGGGCAACATGGCAAATGTTGCCTGCTTCCGTTTCGCATTCGGAGAAGTGTGCAGAATATGGCTTTTTATTTTGCAGCTAAAATGCCTTGTATAGGTAATTAAATATTAAATATTAAATATTAAATATTAATATTATTATTATAATGAATTATGTAGAACCCTCTCGTCGTAACACTATGTTTAGAACTTTTAAACAATTTTTTTTTGTTTATGAACTTTTCAAGTTAGGCATTATCTTCAATATATTCTGCAGTGATCAGGGAATTTCAGTGTGTCCAGACATCTCCCAAACCCCCGGACAATCTTGAATCCACTTCAGAAAATAGTAAAAAGTTCAGAAGAACTGTTCATAAAGTCTACTACTACTACTACTACTAAGATCTCTTGGCGTATTTCCCTCAAAAAATGACACTGCACTCACCATTATCTGAGCGAGTCCGAGGACAATGATGTTGGAAGACTTGGCGCTAGCCATCGTATAGAAAAACTGAGTAAGAAATGAATTGAAGCGATAGGATCAATACATAGACATGAGATGATATAACAAGATAATTCCTAATATATATCCTAATTATATTCACCTAAAATGTAATTGTAATAATATAGTTGGGAGAATTAAGGATCAATCAGATCAGTTTTCCCCAATTTTTATCATTAATAAATTAATAATGGTCCGTTTTCACTCAACTATCAGATTATATTTTATTGTACATCTAGCGTTAAAGTCACTAACTTAGCACCATTTTCTCTCATCTGAACAATGTTACCAAGTCCCTTTAAACAAAGGATTGAAAGTGACTTGTTTTTTGGGCTTCATTCTCCTTACAACTCTTCTGTTGCTACTGCCATTCATAGTAATGAAACTGATGATGGCCCAAACTAATCCCAACATTTCATAATCATTTATAATCCGGGTGAAATGGAGGAGATAATTTACCTTTGTGAGTTTGATGAGTAAGCCTCTAATCTGAGTAACGATGATGATACCCACAACAATAAATGAGATCTGCTGAGACCAGAATTTCACCTGGATAGGGGTCAAATACAGAAAAGGAAAAACAGAAAAGGATACTGTTACTAAAATGCATGAAAACAACTAGATGGATGTTCGACTGCACGCAGTTGAAAAATGATGTCTCCGCCATAGAGAAATTTTTCAAATTCAAGTTTGATTGTAATCCATTAACAGGTTCGCAGAATATTGTGATTACAAGCTATGTTTTATATACATGTATGACCCTTTGGTCTTTGATCTTATGACCCTAAAATCTAATCAGTTCAATGGCTCTGCAAGATACATACATGTACATGTCCCGAGTTTGATAGTAATCCATCCATCAGTTCTAATAAGAAGGCGTTCACAAGCTATTTTTGCATACATAATGAGCCCCATGACCTTGGACCTCATGACCCCAAAATCTACTCAACTAATTTGTTTTGCAAGATAAATACATGTTTTGAGTTTGATGGTAATCTGTCCATCGGTTTAATGATAATGTGATCATAAGCTATTTTTGCATACATAATGAGCCCTGTGACCTTTGACCCCAAAATCTAACCAGATCATTGGCTCTGCCAGATACATACATGACTAAAGTTTGGCAGGAATCCATTCATCGGTTCTTGAGATAACGCGATCACGAGAAGTGGGACGTACGGACGGACGGGCGGACGGACAGACAACCCGAAAAAATAATGCCTCCGGCTACTTCGTAACGGAGGCATAAAAATCTTAGGAAGAGGCAAGCAGTATTCAACCTTGCCAACATATTTAAGGCTCCAAGAAACGTTGTTGTTTGTTGGAAAATGAGCTTATAGTGGTCTTACTTCGTAACGGAGGCATACAAATAATTATACACTGATACAAGATTCAAATGACCAGTATGTTGTTGTTAAGTGCACCGTTACCCCTCTGCAGCACTCATAGATACTGAAATGGAAATGATAAACTAACATCAAAATCGAACCCCAGCCAAGTGATACAAATTTCAAAGAATTTTGAGATGGGGTCCGCCTACCTGACCCTGTCAAAGATGATGTTGATGGCCACCCCCCCCCCCCTACCCCTGTGTTACCCCTAAATGACAATCACTGATACTGCAATTGCCTTAAAGGAATGATAAACTTACATCAAAATCGAACCCCAGCCAACCGACAAAAATTTCAAAGAATTTTGAGATGGGGTCCGTCTTTCCGACCCTGTCGAAGATGATGTTAATGGTACAGATGGTGATCTTCCACAGGCAGTAGAGCGAGAAGAAGTACCCTGATAAGTTGAAGAATTGACCCTTCAGAGTCTTGGTGTATTCTATCCTTTCCTGGAAGAAAATGGAATAATACAAAGTATTAATACTTTTATACGTGACACTCTATTCCCCTACATACTCCTATAACAGCGCCATGTACCCCCCCCCCCTTCCCGGCTGCTATCGACTCAAGCATTCTTGCTTATGATAGTTGGCCTTTTGCATTTATCTTGATTATTTTTAATTACCTCAATACTTTCAAGCTTTCAATTATGCCTTTTTTTATTTGTGTGTATTTATTAAGTTGTCACTCTTTATGTAAATCAATTATATTATATACTATTTTCTCTTACTATGTATATTTGCCATTCTTGTATATATTATAATATTGTTTTTATGCTTGAGAAAATTTAATAAACTGAACTGAACTGAACTATTATTGTTATTTGAATGTTTTATATTTTATTTATCAATAAATGCAGAAACATCTGCTAAAAAAATAATACAGTCCAACGTGCTTTAGTGACCACCTTTCTACAACAAGCACATTTCTTGTTTCCCTTGAAAATGGTTTCTCATTGAACCATCTACTAAGGGAACCTGTCTACAAACACCACATTTTGTGTTTCCCTTGGGGGTCGCTATAGAGGTTTGACTGTATAATAATAAATTGATAATATAGTTGACAACTGAATGATTCACACCCTTACCAAGTTTTGTAATTTCTAAGTATGTGAAAAATCAATTTGTCTACATTTAGGTGTCTAGAGAATGTGGCATATTAACGCTTACATCTAAAAGTATTCAACAAAGAACCTAATTCATCCAGTCCACTTTTTATTCTTGAGTTCCGAATCACACACAAAAAAGTAAAAAGTACAAGGGGTATGAATAATTTATTGTTAATTGTATTCAAATCATGCATGTGCATGAGTTCATTATACGATCTATCTGCACTCGAGTTGATGATGTGTGCATGTATCGTAGAGAGCCGTCAGGCTGACTGGCTGAGTATGATAGATACATGTACACAAACAGCCTCAACTAGAGTGGATAGATTGTTTAATGAACAAATTTAAAAATACATCATTTGTTTTATGCACTGAAAATCTTCTGTTTGATTCTTGTCGATTGATAACACATGGTGTCATTTTTAGATAGGCCTTTATTTATTTATTTATCTATTTATTTTGTTTTATTTAAACAGGGTAGCCCTGTCAGTAATCAAAGTACTGTTTTCCAGGGGGTCCTGTAAACAAATGCAACATATATGAAGAAACAAACTACTTGAACAATATAAACAATATAAACATCATTGAAAACATCAATACATAGTAACATATAACAAAAAATAAGTAAAGAATAATCCCAATCCAGAACAATCGGAGTCAACAGCAGAAAACTCACCATAGTGCTATTGAGATCCACAAGCTCAATATAGAGTTGCCGTGACAACTCCTCATAACCCTTGATCTCCTGCTGTAGTTGACTCACATCTGGTTTGATCTCTTTCAAGGAAAACTTGTGGAAGCATAATTAAAGTCTGTTGAGAGCCAGAAGGGTGTTAAGTCTGTGTTAAAGCCCCACTGCACTACTTGTAGCTACTTGCGCCCTCTATATAGCAAACAATGCCTAAGCGGTGCATGTTGGTCCCCCATGATCCTCTTTTTCTTATGTTAATTGAGAGCTGAGTTGATGAGATAGCCACATGTCAGTGACCTTGCTGGGTGGTCTTATCCCTCCTGGCCATACTAGTGCAGACAGGCTTTAAAGTCAGTGAGTTAATGATCTTCTGGCTTCAAACAAGACAATACATTTGATAAATGCCATTAAAGGCCATAACATGTTGGTCAAACTAGTCATTCGGTAAAAAATAGCAACAATGTTGTGATTAAATGAATAAATGCAAAAATGTATCATTACGAAGCTGGGTATTTCCTAAAGGATGACCGATTCAGTAATTCATTCATTTTTCTTTTCATGTAGTGACAGAATGACATGAATTTGAATTGAAAGATGTATTTGAAAAGCTCTCACATCGGTCTAATGATCATGCCAGTTTTTATCTACTTTAATGAATAACTACCACTATGGATACAGGGAGATTGTGGTCAAGAAATTTACACAAATCAATAAACGAATTGTGATAATAATAATAATAGTGGGGTCTTGTATAGAAGGATTTATTAGTGTGGCACATTGCCACTCCTGGCACTTCATTATTATTAGCCTCCCTTTAGCACGGCTTCCATTACAGCGCTCAAGCATTTTAAGGAATTGCTTCCTGCCAGGTACCCATTTTCTACGCCTGGGTAGAGTGTGGCAATATGTAGATTGATGCTTATTATTCAATCTGTTTAACTTAAAGGAATGCAGCATATTTTGAATAAGTCGATATATAGATCTTTTTTACGGAATGCCAAAGTAAATAAAAATGCACATATGTAGGTGGCGTGCACCTGTAATCCAGCTAACAATGGAAGTTACAAACTAACTGATTTAGCCGAGGACGCAGGTTCGAATCTGAGTCACGTCTTTCGGATGGTGACGTTAAAGGTCTGTCCCCAGACGTAAATAATCATATCTGATTGATACATGTCTGTAAAAAAACACAAATACACACACACACACTTAATGTCTTGCGAAAGGACAATCGTGATGTGACAGGGCTTTGAACCCTGTACCACATGGTTCACAGTCTGGGGACTTATCCACTGGACCACAACACCTCTACAACTGTTCCCCCCCCCCATTATTTATTAATTGAATAATATGTACATAAGAAACACATTCAATTTCAATTTATTCAGCCAATCATTACATAATTACATTGATTACAAAGAAAAAACATATGAATTATACAATATATAACAAAATTAATTATACTTTAAAAAACATCACTATCAACATTTTGTTGCATACATGTACAGCAGATTTGTTCTTTTGATATAAAAGGATACTGGCGTTGTTGGATGTTGTGACACTCTTGATCATGCCCCATATCCCACTAGGTCTTGGAGCTGTCGACGCCCTCTGTAGTTCATCCCTCTCAGCAATCGCTAATCTGTAACGATGACGAAACAGAGATTAAATACACTAACAATACTAGTGAGCTGTATGTCCGGAGCAGGAACTGGAAGGTATATGCACATGCTCTTACTTGTCCCCTCTTGCTCTCTCTCACTCTCTCTCTCTCTCTCTGTCTCTCTGACTTGCGCGCTCTCTCTCTCTCTCACACTCCCTCTCTCTCTCACACACTCTCTTTTTTTTCTCTCTCACACTCTCTCCACTTTAGTTTATTCTACTACCGGTAATTCATATCGAGACTTTGAACTTGTTTTGGGCACAATTTGACAAAATGTACATTGTACACAGAAGGTGCCTGACTTTTGCAAACTGAATGGGAGAATATCCTTCACTTGATTGCTTGCCCAACATAGCAACATACCCATATCTTACTATCTGAAAGCAAATTGGCATAACTCTGTGCACAGATAGCTGTAATACACTGTGCCTTCTGGGACCCGTTTCACCAAACTTGTCATCAGTGACAAATGACAGTTTTTGTTATAAGCTACTGACATCCTTGCTTCTGATTGGTTATCAGCAGATTTGTCACAGATTTTTGTCATTTGTCATTGACAAAAGGCTTTGTGTAACGGTACCCTGGTGCTGAGCTTACCTCTTTTTCTTGGTGAGAATCATATCCATGACCTGCATGAACTTGCGATCGTGATTGTGGACGTCTGCTTCTGTGACAGGCCTAGGTGGGAGTTCAATGATGATGATAGGGAATTAGACCAATTGACTAATGTATTGAAATATAAACATAGCTGTGTTTGATGACAAGAAAACTCAATGGGATAGGCTTAACATGGAGCAATATTTTGTTGTGACCATCATCATTACTATTATCATCATCACCGTCATCATCACCATCATCATTACCAACGTCAAGATGATGATGACAATGACGATCCACATTTTCACCATCATCACACAATCATCTTCATCATGGCAATCATCATCATCACTATCATCATCTTCATCATCAACATCATCATTATCAACACTATCAACATCATCATCAACATCATCATCATCAACACTATCAACATCATTATCATCATCATCAACACTATCAATATCATCATCATCAACACCATCACCATCATCATCAACACCATCGCCCTCATCATTATCAACACTATCAACATCATCATCAACATCATCAACACTATCAACATCATCATCATCAACACTATCAACATCACCACCATCAACCTCTTCGCCTCATCATTCTTTATCGGCCTCAAACAACAAAAGATAAGCAGCATTTGGCACCGATTTTCTTTCGTGAGTTCGGCACCTTCTTGGAGGATATTGCGTCTATTCCTGGTTTACTTCTCATCGCCGGAGACTTCAACTTTCATGTAGATGACTCGACTGATAGAGAGGCTACCATTTTTACAGATCTCATAACCTCCGCTGGACTTACTCAATATGTAACTGGACCCACCCACAAAGATGGACACATTCTTGATCTCATCCTAACTCGAAATACTGATAACTTTGTCTCAAATTTAAATACTACCAGTTATTTGCCGTCTGATCATTCTGCTGTGATATGTAATTTGAATATTGCGCGACCAAAACCAGCAAAAATCAAAATCTCTTTCCGTAAATTTCGCGATATTGATATTAATGTCTTTCGCTCTGATATATTAAATTCACCTCTGTATAAATCTCCCGCATCTGAATTGGACAACTTGGTTTGTCAATATGACTCTGTTCTAAATGACCTTAAAGACAAGCACGCACCTTTAATAACTCGCACAATCAGGTGTCATCCTAACGCACCTTGGTTCAATGAAAAATTACATGAAATGAAACGGATCTTACGACGCCTTGAGCGACGTTGGGTTGCTTCTAAATTAGAAGTTGACAGACAAATTTTCAAAAACCAATGTTATGAATATAATCGCATGATCAAACAATCCAAACAAAACCATCATTCAAAACAATTTGAAGGTTGTAATTCAAAGCAGCTATTTCAAAAAGTCAACAAATTGTGCACACCAAAAGTACCCAAGGTGTTACCTTCTGGCGATTCTGATCTTTCACTTGCTGAACGTTTTTCTGACTTTTTTACAGACAAAATTAGGAGTATCAAAAATGTTCTTAAGGATTCATCAAAAACGGATGTTTCCATATCCATGCTTGATTCCTGCAATTCTTCATTTCCTGAATTTTCACCAGTATCAGAAAATACTGTCAGAGTTATAATAATGAAATCTCCATCAACTTCATGTAGTCTCGATCCAATGCCGACATGGCTGCTTAAGAACTGTTTAGATGAGCTTTTACCAGTCATTACCAAAATTATAAACATGTCTATTCAAAGTGGTCAATTTCCTGATGTTTTGAAATCGGCACAAATCACTCCTCTTTTGAAGAAACCAAATTTGGATTGTGAAATTTTGAAAAACTATCGGCCTGTTGCCAACCTTAAGTTTCTTGCTAAAACAATTGAACGTGCTTGTGCTTCTCAAATTCAGGGCTATCTATCATCAAACAATCTGTGTAGTAAAATGCAATCTGCTTATAGATCTTCTCATAGCGTTGAAACTGCTCTTTTACGTGTATATAATGATTTGTTGTTAGCTGTGGACCAAGGTGATGAAGCTGTTTTAATACTTTTAGACTATTCTGCGGCTTTCGATACTATCAGTCATGATGTTTTTCTTGATCGCTTACGTAATAGATATGGTGTATCAGGTACTGCCTTGAATTGGTTTAAAACCTACTTTATGAATCGTTCACAATCTATTGTCATTAATGACTCATTATCCAAACCTCATGTTCCACTTGAAGGTGTTCCTCAGGGATCCGTCATCGGCCCTTTATCATTTACTCTGTACACTGCACCACTTGAAGATATTATTGAAGCGCATGGTTTAGGCCGAATGATATATGCAGATGACACCCAAGTTTATGTTGTTTTGAAACGTGATTCCGACCATTCTGTTATTACTAAACTTGAAAGATGTATAAATGATATCAAAGCTTGGTCCACTGCTAATGATTTGAAGTTAAATGAGGATAAAACTGAGGTTATACATGTAACATCTCGATTCAGAAAGTCCTCCCATTTACCATCTGTCGAAATTGCTAATGTTCCGATACAACCTGTCAAAAGTGCACGTAACCTTGGTGTCATCTTTGAAAATGATCTTAGGATGGATGATTATATAAAAAATATTTGTCGCTCAGCTTCATATGCCTTGTACAAGATAGGTCGTATTAGAAATTTTCTTGATAAAAAATCTACTGAAACGCTTATACATGCATTTATTACATGCCGTCTTGATCAATGTAACAGCCTTCTTTATGGCCTTCCGGAGTCGCACATTGCAAAACTCCAGAGAATCCAAAACTCTGCTGCCAGGCTTGTAACACGCACGCGTTCTTGTGAACACATCACCCCAGTACTTCGCGAATTGCATTGGTTGCCGGTGACGTACCGCATTATGTACAAAATTTTAGTTTTAACTTATAAATGCATTCATGAATTGGCACCAATTTATCTGCAAGAATTAATCGAGGAATACAAACCCTCACGCAATTTACGGTCATCTTCACAATTAAACCTCGTATCTACTTCTGTGTCAACTCTCTCTTATGGTAATCGTTCCTTTCGCAAAGCTTCTGCCGAACTTTGGAACAGATTACCTTTAAATGTAAAAAACTGTCAAACCGTTAACCTATTCAAAACCAGTCTCAAGACACATTTATTCAAAATTGCGTTTGATGATTGATTAACTCTGTTCCCTTTGATGTGTATTCCATATGTATTGTAATTTGTATGTTTATTTGCATTTTTAGTTTTGTATAAGATGTAATTGTATATCAGTCTATTTTGTGTGTATAGCGCTTAGAGACTTCGGTGGTAAGCGCTTTATAAGTAACGTTTTTATTATTATTATTATTATTATCATCATCAACACTATCAACATCATCATCATCAACACCATCACCATCATCATCACCATCATCACCAGTAGTATCATCTCGGTATCCACCATATCATAACCATCATCCTCCTCATCATCATCATCACCATCAACACCATCACAAAACTGACCTTGTAAAGTAGGCCATATAGGTATAAGGGCAGTTGACGGCTCCAAATCCTGAGAGAATAGCCGCTAAGGTAACACCAATCACTCCAACTCGACTTATCACTTGCTCGATAGAAAGAATACCTGACAATAATAAAATGTTAAATTGGATTGAATTAGATTGAAATGTCAAAAAATCCACATGGCAGCGCAAGGGCTGAATTCTCGCTACCCCAAATAGCGATTCTGCCGAGATCCGGGGAAAATCCTGAAATCCGCATTGCATTATGGGATAGCTTTTCGACATTACAGCTTCCTGTGCAGGCGTTCGTGATCACAACCCTCTCTTTCACGGTAGAGTTTAACGGCCTTTTGTGCTAAAGTCACTAATTCTGCCCGAAGCTTTCCATTGCATATTATAATCTGTACCAATTACACTGATTGGCATCGATTTTAGCGTGCGTGAAAACTCTGCACAGCGAACACAGGCGCTAGCGCCAGCGGGATGGGACTCTATACCGGAAGTTGTAGTGACGACCCGAGAGAGTGAAAATTACCTCGTCTCGCGAATTTCGAGATTTTCGTACCTATTTAGGGTAGCGAGAATTGAATATTGTTTACAAAGTAAAATCACAAAAACAAAATGTATTACATATCTACCTATACATATACCATAGTCATAATAATATGAAAGAGAGAGAAAGAGGGTAACAAACTATAAGCATGTGCATTTTGTTGCTTTCTTTATTATGTCACATATTGTACCATACAGCAAAATGGCATCCCTTTCAAGTCCTCAATTTACCCCCTTCGTTCATTTTACTACCCCGATCACAAGCCAACACACTAAATATAAAAAGGCAGTCCTATAATATGGCTATCAAGGTAAATCATTTCTGTGCTGTCTTTGGCAAATGAAATCCTGTCAAAAAACTAGAAGGTTGAACTCTGCTACTAGTACTACAAATAGCGTTACAGCAGATTAGCTTTCTTTGCAAATCTAAAACCAGCCAATGCCACAAGAGATTTATTCTCAATCTTTTCATTTCATTTCATTTAATTCCAATGCACAATGAAACAATGACCTTAAAATTATTGATAACTACTTATTAAATCATTGCCTCATTGAACTGGTCCCTGTATATACAAATTCAACGGTCAGTGAGTTAAACAAATTATGCTGTTTGCAGTGAAGGGGTTATAGATAAACTTGGGTTCTGGTAATGCGATTGCATTGGGAAAGAAAAGGTGTGGAATGGATCAGAAAAATTGATCATATAGCATGTAAGTTAAGGTGTGTAATGCAAGGTTCTGGAGTCATCAAAATCATCATAAATTTGGCAGAGTCTTGGTAAAGTAACAATCACTTACACAGAAAGATGTATATGGGACAACACACATGGTGCCGGGGCTAGTACTACCCTGATTTCCTTATCTTTCTATGCTCATTACTCAGCCAGTATACATTTTCTTCCAAAATTGTTTGGCACATTACATTTATTTGTAATCTTGAACATTCAGTGTAAGTTTCATTAGATTCTGTGAGAATTCATTTTCTTTTTTTTACCAGAACTCAATTTTATCTTTAATGACTTACCATGCTTTGGACTGAGTATAGGAAAAGGATCTCCCAGCTTCCAGAAGAAATAGATGAAGACGAGCCATGCTCCTGCCGTCAAGAAAACGGTCATCCGACGTTGAACAACTATAATACAAAATAATAAATAATAAAAACGTTACTTATAAAGCGCTTGCCACCGAAGTCTCTAAGCGCTATAACCAACAAACAAAATAGACTGATAAACAATTACATATAAACAAAACAAAAAAGTGCAAATAAACCTAAAATTACAATACATATGGAATACACATCAAAGTGAATAGAGTTAATTAATCATCGAAAGCAATTTTGAATAAATGTGTCTTAAGACTAGTTTTGAAAAGGTTAACAGTTTGACAGTTTTTGACAACTAATGACACAAAACAAAAAAGGGGAGAGAAATAATCAACTATAGTGAAACCTGTCTATAAAGACCACCCAAGGGAGAGAAGAGAAGTGGTCTTTATAGGCAGGTGGTCCTTGAAGACAGGTGCCTATAGTACACTATACAATGAGACACCATTTTCAAGGGAAACCAAACATGGGGTCTTTGTAGACAGGTGGTCACTAAAGCAGGTTTGACTCTATTTATATGGAATAAGCTCAAAGGCAGATATGGTATAGCCCCTCCCCAATCACATATTTTTTGAATTCAATGAATTAAAGAATGTTGCTCTAAAAGTGGAGTATTGCGAGGTGAAAAATAAGTAATGTGTATGCCTAATAGTATGGAGTTACATAAAACTTAATATGAAATACCATCTTTTAGGACTTGATACAGACATTACTAGCCCGGTCATCGGATTCATTCATGCACAATGTGCACCATCTCCACTCCCTGGGGAGCATTCCTACCGTATGGTCACTGAGGGCATATGGCGATTAATAACATAAAGGCTTTCGTCATCCTACCAGGACCCCATCTCTCCCCTGGGTAAGGAGTGGCAAATGTAGATTAATGCCTTGCCAAAAGACATTAGTGCCTACCGGTATTCATTGTCTTCTGTTTATCTTTGTGTAACTTTGTAACTTGGAAGTGACTGCTGAATCTACCACTAAATCAAATTCAGTGCGCTCTTATAAAAACTCCAACCTCTGAAGTTCAAAAACTGTATTCTTTAATCCCAAAAGTTGTATTTTACTGACAAAAGTTGTATTCTTAAAAATAAACACGGACTGTTACGCGGATCAATGCCTCTTACAGTTCCTACATACAGGAGGAATTTTTTTTGAGGATCATTAGTTGAATATAATGTATGCATGATTTCGTCACGACTGGTGTGTTCGATAAACCAATGAACATCCCCAAAGTGCCAATGTGAGATGCTTGTAGGATACTTTATTTTATTTTATTTTTTTTGAAAGTCGTATTTGCCTCTAAAAGTGGTATGAAATACGACTAAATCGTACTGGTTTGCAGGTCTGAACGTGTACTTACCAAAGGGAACATTGCTGACAAGGAAATAAGCAATGTAGAACGGAAGAACTACAATGAGTACGAACAGGATAGCATACAGGTCAATGCGCCAGTGGAAGAACCGTGAACTGTGAACGATTGCAAGAAAGTATGGAGAGAGAGGTAAGGTCTTGGTTTAATAAGGTAAAAACTTTGAATACATTTGGAAGATCCTAGAACTGTTAACAATTACAAGAATGTATAGAGAGAGAGAGAGAGAGAGAAAAAAGAGAAGAGAGAGAAATAGAGAGAGAGAGAGAGAGAGAGAGAGAGAGAGAGGAAGAGAGAGAGAGAGTGAGAGAGAAAACACCTCTAGAAAATTATCTGTGGGACAACTTATAGTTATTTCTTACATGTAGGACCTGTGAGAAAAATGCTTTCCAGACAACTTTGCCTCCCCCTCCCCTTTGAATTCTAATAAACTAAAGGGCTTGTCCTAGTTTTGTCACAATAGGTTGAATCAGGGGCTAATTTACAAGGAGGGGGAGGGGGGGGGGGAAGGTGCAGGATGTAGTTCTCCTAGAATCATAAAGTGCCCTCAGAATAGTATGAAGCTAGACTATTCAAAAAGTTTAATTCAAATCCTTTAAAAAAAATTGCTGTTTTGGGTCTGTGTACATTGTACGTTCATTTTGATACAGAGGTTCAGAACTACCTTTACTGAACCAGGGATCATTCACTATTTTCTACAGTTAATAAGAACTAGGCCTGAGTCATGTCGGGATTTTCATAAACCGGGTCCCGACGGCCTTGCACCGATCGGGACCCGGTGGCCCGAAATCAGCTCGCAGGATTTGTCACTTGCCTCTATAAAAAGCGCATATCATCAGTATGTCCCTTAAAAGTGACCTTTTTTATCAGTCAAATAAATCAACACATGCATACCTCGGCACAGATCGGTATATTCTTCCATTTGACATTATTTTTTATCCATGATTGGCGATGTTTAGTGCCATTATCGTGCCTCTAAAAGTAAAAAAACTGGAGCAAAAATAGAAAGACAACGATCGAGCCGCCATTTTGATTCATGCAGGTTGAATAAATCGGGTCAAAAAAATTATGTTTGAATAATAAAACGGCTTTCTAAAAAGTACTCCTTTACAACATACCGATCGAATAATTTTTAAAAACAAAATAGATATTTTTTCTTTGATTTTGAACACCGCATGCTTCTTTTAAAAGCTGAAAATTACTTGGTAATCACAAGAAGTTTCGATACGGATAGCTGTTGCAAGGCAAGTTCAGACTAGTCTCGGAAAAATGCGCAGTGCTCCTAATATTGTTAGCTGTAATGCGTGCCAGAACGAACCCAAACAAAGACGTGATCGTAACGAGAAAAAAATCATTAAAAACTACGAGAGCACAATTGGAAAGACAACTACTGCTCAAAATTACGATAATCAGATAAATAACTTGGACAAAGAATTCAATAATCGCCCAAGAAATGCCAAAGAAATTGTGATAATCGAGGAGTAACTGGGTACATTTTTATCGCGAGGGGCTTGCTGCAAATACTTGAATCCTTTGTTATACTGCTTTTTACCGTAGAGGGCGTTATTTGGTTTCTAGCCTCGTGTTAGAACACGAGGCTAGAAACCAAATAACGTGTAATTCGGACATATCAGCAGGCCCATTCCGATAATGATTGTACCTATAGTAACTCCTTAAATATCACTATTTCTGTGGCTTTTCTTGGACAATTATTGTATTATTCCTCCAAGTTATGTATCTGCTTACGATAATTTTGAGTAGTTGTCTTTCCAATTGTGCTCTCGTAGTTTTTAATGATTTTTTCTCGTTACGATCACGTCTTTGTTTGGGTTCGTTCTGGCACGGATTACAGCTAACTACGAGGAGCACTGCGCATTTTTCCGAGACTAGTCTGAACTTGCCTTGCAACAGCTATCCGTATCGAAACTTCTTGTGATTACCAAGTAATTTTCAGCTTTTAAAAGAAGCAGGCGGTGTTCAAAATCAAAGAAATAATATCCATTTTGTCTTTTAAAAATTATTCGATCGGTATGTTGTAAAGAAGTACTTTTTAGAAAGCCGTTTTATTATTCAAACATTAATGTTTCTTTCAACCTGATTTATTAATCCTGCCGGGAGACCCGGCCAGTACAGTAGCTAGCTAGCAGCTGGCAACAACAACCCCATGGGGCGAACTGCTTTAATTTGCAACCCATATTTATATCAGCAGTTCGGATTGATTCAGGATGAGCTAGAATATGATTGGTAACAATTAAATACTTTCAAGTTTCAAGGTGGAATGATTTTAGTGGTGTGCAAAACTGCAATTTCTTACATATTTCATTATTTTTTTCGGAGCGTCGGTTCTCAAAAAACGAAACCGGGACCCGACGGCAACGGTCGGGTCCCGGTGTGATCTACCGTACCGACTCAAGCCTAATAAGAACTTAAAAAACAGAATCCTAATACTTACTCTGAGTGCAGTATACCAAGAATCTCAAAGATGATGAGCTCAAACAATGTGCAGGAAAGGGCAAAGGTCACAGAAAAGGTCAACTGCACACTCCCATGATGCACCTGCATACAAGGAGAAATCACACCCAAAATGTCATTAAACCTTTATAGATTCACAACTCTCTGTTCAAATCTGAGGTATGTAAACTATTAGACGGCAAAAACTTACTTTCTTTGAGAATATTTTGTTAACATTATGTCTTTTGACAACACGCTGCTCCAAGGAGAGGGATAGGGTGAAGCCACATGCCGTCTTAGCGCAACATACCCCCAAGGCCCCAACAAAATAGATTTTCAGTCTAATGAAGTATAAATGATAATGATAATGATATGAGATTGTGTAAGTGCCAAATCCACTTAAAATCGCATGAAAGCATCTGCATTATAAACAAAGGAAAAGAAGTAAGATGGAACGCTAAGAAAAGACAGAAAAATTAGTTAAACTGTGTGCTGAATTAAACAGATACATTTTATGTTTATGAGGTACATGAAGCATAATAAGGTAATGCTCTTAACGTACAACTTTAATATATCAGGTTTAAAGTCTATAAAATAGATTGAGTACATGTACAAAAAAAAATACAAGTACATGTACGTATAAAATGCAATAGACAACAGGTTCACATACTTGCATTGAGTGCATGAATCATGAACAATTTTAAAATAAAAATAATCCCTTTTTAAGTCACTTATAAAAACCATAATAAAAACAATTTCATTCAAGCTATTTAGGTATAGATCTACATAGCATCAATTTCAAAATAGATGTATTTTCAATTGTTCACATTGCTTTTTTGTATAACATCAGTTGATAAACCTCAGTTCGACTTGCTTTAACAAGTGAAAGATGAATTAAACTGAAACCTGAAAGTCTATTGAGTAAAAGAAAATTATAGTACGGTATAGTAAAGTAGCTCACCTCATAGTTCTTAAACAGCTTGCGCATGAAGAAAATCCAGCCACCCAAGAAAAACAATATCTGCATACAATATGAAAAAAATAAATGATAATAAGCAATGTTATCTAATATAATATCTACAAGAATCTAATTCATCTTGAGGTAGATCATATCTATCATCTATTCTAGACTCAGTCAGCTCAGTCTGGCGTTCTAAAAAGATATTAGGGTCTATGAAATTTATGACAGGTTTGGATTTGTGTCGAGTCTCTTGTCAAGGAAGTTGTCGTTTGCCATGAAACACTGACTTAGAGGACAATTTGAGCGACAGCGACGAGATGTTGTTGATCATGAACTTAACGACGGTTAATTGAAATAATTCATTGAAACGACACCCAACTCTGCTGCCCTTGTCTAGTACCTTCCGTCTAAGATTGATGAAGATTTAGATCTAGTTGATGTTTTGATATGTTTTAATAGGTATCTCCACGCCGGGGTTACGGGTCAAAATGGATACGAAAGTACACTACCGCCGCCAAGCCTTACCCTACTAACCCTTGCCCTTGGCCTTGGCCGACGCTGAACGGCAGCGTTCGGGGCAGTTCGCCCCCAGTGACAAGTCCAGTCACCTCGGGCTCGGGTACACAAAAAAGTACACCGTTAACAATAAGTTAGATCTTTCCAGACTACAATAATGTGAATAGGAAATAATTGTACAATCACCTGGGTGCTGAACATGACAAAAGAGTCAAGGAAAAATGCCATCGTTACAGAGTAGTTTCAGCCTCTAGTCGGAAGAAATCGCAAAGTTATTTGCCACATAACATTTCTAAATTTTTACCAGGGCGCAGACATCTTGTTTTGACTAGCCTGCGCTGCAGCAATACTTTTAGTTTATAACAAATTAAGGATATGACATATTTTCATACAATCACTGGAAGAAATAAACATGTATATTATTCCTTAAAAAGATGTTTACATCTAAATGAAATACATTGACAATGGTTTTATTAGTTTTCATAAGTGCTCAAAGAGGATTCTAGGTGAAAAATCAAATAAATCAAATTGTTTGACTTTATTACAGACTAGTTGACAATTTTTGCTGTTCTAAATTATGGAGCCCTCCCTTCATTCATAAATAAATATGGTTTTAAAAAGAAGAAAATTACGTATAAAAATACAAAATATGTAAATATATCAATTTATTTGTTATGATTAAATGTATTTTAATCAAAGTTCTTCACCAAATATATGAAATTGATGCATTTTGAGGGAAGCAATCACATATTGTGTCTTTCTTTTGAAAAGGAGTGTGTTTTATTCAGTGCATGGTATTTCACCTATCTAGCTTTACATGTGTGTAAGAATGCAAATTTGTTGTTGTGCGTTCTATTTTGGGGTATTTTCCCAGCAATGATGATATTGTGAATACTTGCAAAAGTGACGGGAACCCCGAGCAAGATGACAGTCGAACAAAATGCAATTCGAAATCAGCAGCTTATAAAGGTAAGTAGTCAGAAATGAAGATATTTGACAGCATTTCAAGTCTAAAATTGCAATTCAGTCCCAAGTATTGATATCCATGTCAAGTCTTTCATTTTATTTGCCTGTAGGCTGTTGCACAAAACTTTAGATTTAGTGAGCATTTTATTAATTTAAGTGATTTCCATACTCAATGTTGAGTGCAAGGAATTGTAATTATATTGAAATGATCCTTATTTTATTGCTCCATAAATAATGCAATGAATGTGTGTCTTTAATTTTGAAAAGAAAACTTTGTGATGCAAATCTTTAAAACTTTAAAAGAAAAAAAAAGAAGAGATTTCTCACAAGATTTTCGGTTTTTGAATGTCACACATGGTTATGGACTAATGTGATGTACTAATATAAAAATGAGCAGAAATAGGTATAGAGAGAGAGAGAAAAAAAGAGGAAGGAGATGACAAAGCAATGAGCTTCTCGTTCATGTTGTTTGCAATTGTTGCTGATCGATCTAGATCTAGAGTCTACATAAACATGATAAAGGAGAAAAAAAATGGAGGAATTAACTCGCTAAAAAGAAGAAGTAGATCTAAGACTAGGAGGAGGAGGGGGAGAAGAATCAGAAAAAAGAAAAATGAAAAGTAATGATTAGAAGATGAAGAGGAAGTAGAACTAGAAGAAAAGGAGGAAGAAGAAGAAAGGAAAAAGAAGATGGAAGAAGAAGAAAAGGAAAAAGAAGAAGAAAGAAGAAGAAGAAGAAGAAGAAAAAGAAGAAAAGGAAAAAGAAGATGAAAGAAGAAGAAGATGAAGAGGAAGTAGAAGAAGGAAAAAAGATGAAAGAAGAAGAAGATGAAGAGGAAGTAGAAGAAAAGGAGGAAGAAGAAGAAGAAGAAGAAAGGAAAAAGAAGATGAAAGAAGAAGAAGAAGAAGAAGAAGAAGGAAGAGGAGGAGGAAAAGAAGATGGAAGAAATAGACGAAGCAGAAGAAGAAGAAGGAGAAGAAGAAGGAGAAGAAGAAGAGGAAAGAGAAGAAGAAGAAATGTATAGACTAACTGACACCACAATATGCTACCACACGCTGCACTAAATCTGAACATATTTAGAGTCATAACTCATAACAAGTCCATTTTTAAGTGATAAGTTGAGGTGTTAGGTAACATCACATCCAACTTAAACAATTCATGATTAGTGTTTGTATAATAAGTAATATTAGCTACATTTGTATTGCGCACATCCACCCCAAGGGATTTTTAGTGTGTCTTCATGTACATCGCAGTAGCCTATTATTGCACTGGCTTTACCCAGCTGCCCTGCCTGGGTAGAGACTGACAAATGTAGATTAATGTCTTGCCAAAGGACATTCCCACTTTAACTTTAAAGAGAAGGTTGAGTTCTGGGAAGAGGTGAAAAATCATTTGTGAGCGTTACTCATTCTTATTATGCAAGTGTGGAAGAACATCAGATAAGACATGTTCCCTGAAAAGCATGGCTCTTCAAATGCCTTCATATTCTAAATATGCATGTAACATCGTAAACATCGGGGGGGGGGGGGGGGGGGGGGCGGCTTTTTACACCACGTGTTCGTGTAGTCCCATATACATCTTTCTGTGTACAGTGTTTGTAACTTTACCAAGACTTGGCCAAATTTCTTATCATTTTGATGATTCCAGAACCTTGCAATACACACAAATTCTTATATGCTAGATGATCAACCTTTTCTGATCGATTCCACACCGTTTCTTTCACAATGCAATCGCATGACCAGAACTCAACTTCATCTTTAACCGCGAACCATGTGATCCTAATTTCTACCTACATGTATGCTGTCATGACCTATGAATTATGTTTCAATATTTTTGTTTGTTCACATGTGTTTTTGCGCCTTTGACTCATATGGTGCACACTAAACCTACACTAAACCTATGGGAAAATACTTGATACCATCATCCTTGGAGCTGCTAAAAGGGATGATCATGTTGATATAAATCTGTATGTACTGTACAGACCTGTACATGTATGTACAACATGTAATTTGTATGATTCATGAAAATAACCTGTTGCAGAAATACACAAATGAACTTGTTTTGTTATCTACAGATTGTAGGCCTACATGTAGTCATGTACAAGATTGATTGTTTCTTGTATTTTTTGTATTCTGGTAGGCGCTTTGAATTCCTCTATTATAATACTTCTTCTGTCTGTGGAGACGAAGTAGAATGAAAGAGGGGAAAATACATGTACAAGTTCACAGTTCTTGCAATTCTGTTCGAGTAGTTTTGCTTGATAATCACTGATTCATTTTGTTGCTGTTTTGTAGTTTTCTTATTTTTTAAAGTTATCCTGATGCTTGAATTTATCACGTCCCTTTTCTCTTATCAATATCTGAGGAGTGTTTCACAAAGACTAAGATTGACTTTAAGTTGGACTTGTAGGCATGGCAGGCCATTCATGCCACTGTTTGCTCTCACCAATACTGGTATTGGTCTCTCAAGAGACGTACAATGTACATGTATACATGTAAATCATGGTCATAAATCTACAGAATTTACATTTATTGATAATTCATTATTGAAGGAAAAAATATTATCTAAAAATCATAATGGTGAGAGCAAATAGTGGCATGAATGGCCTGTCATCTAGTTAAGTCCAACTTAAAGTTGATCTTAGTCTTTGTAAAACACTGGAATGATCTAAGCAAATGGGATAGGACTTCAAAAGATACTGTACTTCATAGACAATTCTTTTCAATCAGCCTTTGCTCAAACTTTCCCTTATTAAATCTCTTTCTCACATCTTTTGCTTTTAGTAAACTACCTAAATAGCAGGATCAACTTCCCTTAAAGGTAAAGACCAGTATTGGTAACACCCCAATTTCAAAAAATGAAATGGAAGCTCTCATTACCAATCATGTGAAAGAATATGTTTTGACTAATACATGATGATAACAAATTTGCCGGGAAACCGCCTACTAATTCATATATTTGGTAAATTTGTTTCTCTCATGGTCGTGTGAGAGATATAGGGTAGTCCCGTATACATCTTTCTGTGTATAGTGCTTGTAACTTTACGAAGAATGAGCCAAATTTCTTATCATTTTGATGATTCCAGAACCTTGCAGATGCTAGATGCTAGATGATCAACCTTTTCTGATCGATTCCACAACGTTTCTTTCACAATGCAATCGCATGACCATTACTGGTCTTTACCTTTAAGTTGCACACCTTTTACATTCAGTTCAGTCTGCAAAGCTACATGTATCACAGTATCAGTACTGATTCACACAACTTGTATTTACTTACAATATCTTGATTGACCGAAGTGAACTACGTCTGTTATAATTACAACGTAGGCTTGGCCCTGACTATATTTGTCACAATTTAAAGTTGAAATTGAAAGTTTGGATTTATAAAACCCTGCTCTGACCAGTGTTTTAAAGATATTCAGAAGCAGTGAGCATTTTTAGCTCTTGGAAGTTACATGTACCAATATAACTAGAAAACTATAAAAGAGCCCTGCTAAGAAAGAAATAACGAAATACATAATCAGATTGATGAAACCTCTTTGTAAAAGTATAGCCAACTCCTGTAATATCTGTTCAAGGGATAGTTGAGTTCTGTTGCAGAGGGCGCTACACAAAATAATTTTTTGTGAGATAATGAAAAACTGAGTGTCAAATTTGAAAGAACATAATATTTAAATGATAAAATCATCTTTGTTCGATCAAAATCGGTTCAGAGACGGCTGATATACACTGTATAACGATTTCGAATACTTGTGTACCACCACAAATATTATATATTTTGAAAAATTTGAAAAAAACGTTGAAAAACCTAAATAACGCTTTTTACGTCGTATTTCAGCCAATGCCGATGTTGGCTTTTTTGTTGGCATTTCGTGCTGCTTATATTACCCACAATTAGCCGGCTCATGTATTGCTATTTTTAATTAAATAATTAATTAACGGTCACCATGTTTGTTTTTTTAAATTGGAGCTGAATTGGTATGATCGTATTTGCTAAATTTCACACATTTTGGGGTCTAAAATTACCTTCATAGCAATTTTGGGTTCTAAAAGGGCATAGATAAGAATAAGAGCAATAACCATGCAATTTGAAGGCATTTGCGGTCTGAAAACAGAACTCAACTATCCCTTTCACTGTTTTAATTTACCCATCCAATGTGAAAATTGTGAAATTACATGTATGAAGTGTATGTATGTGTGTATGTACATGTACATTATACATATCAATGATACAGGATGTTTGCATGCACACATTAAAATATAATGGTCTCCCTATTTTAAAGTACAGTCTATTTCAAGTTATGATTTCAACAAAATGATCTGCCATGATCATTCAGAATACCAGATGTGATGACTACCAGTAGTCTTCTATTCTAGACCCGTTTTTTACCCCTAAATATACTCAATTTTGTACAAAAGTTTTCTGCATTGTTTCTTTGAAGTGGCTTACTGTGTTATGTGAAACCCTACAAGTACAGTGATAATTGAGATCGCTAAATTGGGGGAGAATCATTACACATAAGAGTCTGCGTTTGTAGACTACTGATCTGCTTGCATCAACGTTTGAAGGGACTGTATACTGAGACTACATCTCGCCCTGTGAGATGCATGTGTCAGGCCTATTCAGATTCCTGAAATACCTTTCTCCATACATCCCAGTACTATCATCTCTGTACTAGCACCGCAAATGCTCCAGAGGGATGCGATATGTCAGTCAAAATGTTGTCCTGTAAATGCAACTTGGTCCAAGCACTTCAATATTCATACTAGTTTCATACCCATTGATACCCCTTGTAAATTGTATGTATTCAGTATTTGTCATAGCTCAATAATGAAAGGTTGAATTCAATGGCCTTTGTTGAGTACTTCTAGTTCTAGATGTTACATACAGTACAAGCTTATATATTATATCTCACATTCTCAAGAAACATAAATTGGGAAAAATTTATTTTTCACATACCGGGGTACTAAAAAAATACAACACTTGGTCAGGGTAGGAATAATTTAGTTGTTAACATGTGCAGTACATGTACATGTATATGCCACAAATCTAACACATTTTAGGAAAATCAAAGGAATTCTTGTTGGTATTGTTAATTTGTACACATGTGGACAATTGTTTTTGTTATATTTTTACAGATATTTTTTAACATTGCAGAGCAAATTTTAAAAGATGGCTAAAGTTAGAAGTAATACATGAACACAGAGCGATTTGATTGTGAAACTCTGGAAAGTGTAAAAGAGCCCTGTATAATACAACTACATGTACATGTACATGGTATACCCATGATTATCGCTTCAATTTAGAGTCTTTATCAATTACAATTTTGGTTTTGCATAATATGGAGGAGGACACAATTTCCTCATGGACTGCAATCGCTGAGACTCCTCCTCCTTATCATCTTGGACTTGCATCCTTATCAGATATACAGCCCTTCATCCATTACTCACTGTATATCCTTAAACACAATCAGGATGAGAGCAAGCGTTTCCACGTGGGGCGGAGGAGATGGAATTACGTCTGCACCCTTTAAGACTGGTCCTGCCCCGCCTCTTTGAATAAAGAGTAAATTTCTACCGGTATTCATGGAGCAGTGTTCTTTTTGTGGACACATATTGTGGATAGATATTGTGGATTCATGTTTTGCTATGTGGACTGGAGGTTTGTCTAGATGCAGTACTTCTTCTCAAACAGGATGATAGAAAATGTTTCCATTTTGGAAGAGATGAAAATGACCGCATCCTTTAAGACCGGTCCTGCCCCGCCTCTTTGAATAAAGAGTAATTTGTACCGGTATTCATGGAGCAGTGTTCTTTTTGTGGACAGATCTTGTGGATCTATGTTTTTCTTAGTGGGCTGGAGGTTTGAATAGATGCAGTACTTCTTCTCAAACAGGATGATAGAAAATGTTTCCATTTTGGAGGAGATGGAGTTATGACCGCATCCTTTAAGACTAGTTCTGCTCCATCTAGCTAGATAAATAGTTATTTGTGTCTTTGGAGCTGTGTCCTTTTCGTGATTGGTCTATGCTTTTATACATGTATGTGGGATGAAGATTTGTCTGGAAGCAGTCACACACCAAAAGGATGAGAGAAGTTGTTTCTCCTTAGGATGGAGAAAACGAAGTTATGACTGCATCCTTTAAAACGGGTCTTGCCCCGTCGCTCTGAATAAAGAGTATTTTATATTCGTGAAGCTGTGTTCTTTGTGTGATGCCATAGTTTGAGGATGTTTACTGGATGCATTCTTGTACAAACAGGATGAGCAAGTATTTCCAAGTGGGACGGAGAAGATGGGGTTTTGACCACATCCCTCAAAACCAGTCGTGCCCCGCCTCTCTGAATATAAAAGTGTACATGTAATTTGTAACCTTGAAGGCTTTTTTGAAGCCATGGTTGTTTTTGTGATTAGATATTGCGGAACCATGATTTTTTCTATGTGGAATGGAGTTTTTGGATGTACATGTAGTCTCCCACAAACAGGATGAGAGAAGGCGTTTCTGTTTACTAAAGGATGGTTGATATTAAGTTATGACTGCATTCTTAGAAATTGTTCCTGCCTTTGTGAATAAAGGGTCATTTGTATCCCGGCAACAATTTTCTTTGCCTTGTGGCTATCAATGACTACTTTCTGTCTTTTACTTCCGCATATATTTGTTGATATGAACCAAAAATCATTATTCTGTGGATTTTTTCGTTTGAATTAGAAAAGTTCACCCCCATTAGGTGCTGATATATATTCTAATGATTTTTATGAAATTAAAAAGAATGAGAAAAGAAAAGAAAAGAAGCAAAACTTTTGTTTTGTCTTGTGTATCCAATATACATGTATTGTGTTCCGGTCGCTTTTGAAAATCTGCAAGCAGATTCCAGTAAAATATTCCCTCTCGTTTTCTGCCAACATTACAATGAGAGGAAGTAATTAATGATTTTGTTGAGCTTCTGTCTGCAACATTTTGACGGCGTTGTTGACTTGATACGTCGAAAACAATCTGGCTTGTCTCTAGTTCTAATGTTTTGGGAGCTTTGCTTCTTCTTTTGCTTCAGTTTTGGATTGCCTTTACAGGGAATTAGTATTGCTTTGTAAAATGAATTATTGTAAATCCAAGGAAAACTTAATATCGGTAATAGATTTGGAATGGTGTCTTATAAGTCTAATTGTTATTTTTAATTTTTAATTTTTATTTTGATAGAGAAATATATATGCTTTGGAGAGCTGTGAGATAGAATGTTATCAAGCTAATGATTGATTTTGAAATATAAACCTCTTGATCAAGTCATTCAAGTTCAAGACTTTTAAAAACAGAGATCCCTTTATCAAGACATCTCATTATTAAAGAGGTCCATGAAGAGAGACAGAGTGAGGGAGAGTGTGTGTGTGTGAGAGAGAGAGAGAGAGAGAGAGAGAGAGAGAGAGAGAGAGAGAGAGAGAGAGAGAGAGAGAGAGAGAGAGAGACAGGGTCCTTTGAAGATTCCAGCTTTTGATTTGTGAATAAATGTCTGACTAGGATGAAACTTCATTTTTTTTTCTTCTTCACTTGTAGGGCATATTCTTATTGCATAAGTATGATGTACCCTGTACTCTCCCGCCCCCTCAAAAGAGTAGAAATGAGCAAGTAAGGCTTCCACCTCTTCATGTTTCTGAATTCTTCAGACATAATGCAATTAGTTTAATTGGAAAAAATGTTCATGGTCCTTTCACTTTCTACACCATATATTTCATTGTTCAACTTTTCTTGGTATGGCTTCTCACTGAAAGGGCCCCATTTCACAAAACTTGTCATCAGTGACATATGACAGTTTTTGTGATACGCTATTGAAATCCTTGCTTCTGATTGGTTATCAGCAGATTTGTCACTGGTTTTTCTCATTTGTCATTGAAAAAAGGCTTTGTGAAACGGGTCCCAGGACATCCTTCCTCCTGCAGAATAAAAGGTTCAGCTTACATTTCTGTTTTCACTTTCTAGTCTACATTTGGATTAAAGGGACTTGGTATCTCTGTCTCAGATTCTAAATAAAATCCTGGATTTAGATAATGCTG
The DNA here is from genome assembly GCA_035222895.1 of Strongylocentrotus droebachiensis. Lineage (NCBI taxonomy): Eukaryota > Metazoa > Echinodermata > Echinoidea > Camarodonta > Strongylocentrotidae > Strongylocentrotus > Strongylocentrotus droebachiensis. Next base: position 76,762 of record JAVYIG010006454.1, read on the forward strand.
CAATCATAATTATAAACCTTAAGGTCAGTCAGGAATCCCATGATGTTTACAAGCTGATCGCCCGTCTGATTATCAAGATATTTTTTATTGGAAAATGGGAATTTCAAAAACTGTTTTCCCAACGGTTTTATAACACTATATAGATTGGGAAAATGAGTACTGGTATGGTAAAACCAGTAACTCAAATATTTGTACTTTTTGGAGGCACTTCATGATAATTTTGAAGCGCAATTTTTTTTAGGGCTTCAATATTATACCATATCACAGACGCTGATAACACGTATGTATAGGGCCATGCATCTCAGATTTGGCATTGTTAAACGATGCCTTCAAGATTACATTGACTGGGTATTAATTGTACTTCTAGGAAAAGTTTACATTATTTTGTCTGATTCTTGCAGAGCCTTGTATTTCTGAAGCAGTGGAGATTGGCCTCTCTTGCATATTTTCCTTTTTTTGTTGTAGCATCTGCAGCAAAGGTGATTATTGTTACTATCAAGGCTATCATGGTTCATTGCGTGGACTGTGCCTGATGCAGGAGTTTGTCATTCCATGCCATGTCATCTTGTAGTTCAGTGTATTCATGCAACTTTCGTGTTTCGTGTTAGTGATTCAAATGGCATGCAAGTCTGCAATGAGAAAAAAGAGATGGTTCTTGTTTCATTGGTCTGACTTTAACATCAAGGATTTGGCAGAATCTCTTCTCGTTGAGTGGGATATGAAGCACTGGTGAGGATTTTCCATCACTAATCCATAGGAGAGACAGCTCAGATACCCACCGTGTACTGTCTGCCTAGATATCACATTAATGTTGAGGATGAAGCAGTGTTATTGTTCCTCACATCCTGTTTATTCAGACTTCAATGGTACAAATTTACAAAACATATTGGTGTCATTCGCACACAGAGTAATTAGTGATAAATTTGGGTTTTTGAATCACAATCAGAATCTTTCTTATTTGGATGCATGAACCAAAAGAATGTTACTGATTATTGAGATTGGGATCTTCATGTCAAACTACATGTAATAATGTATTTTTGTGATTATTTAGCTGCTAAAATTTAACAGTGAGCTATGAATCATGATGCAAATTTCACTTCTTTTCTTGAATATGAATGAGTCTAATATGAAATACTGCTGCTACATGTAACTGCATACATTTCTCTTCCTGAGCAAAAAGTTCTTTTTCTTCTTGATGACGATTGCACATTTGATTATCCTCGGTGTACAGGACTGCATCTCTCATTGGATTTAAACAACATGATGAGTCTACTCCTCTAGTTATGCTTGTGTTGGAAGATTTAAAGTTGTACCATCTGTCTTTGTTGGAGTTTTGTTTTTGTGAGGATAAAGTCCAGTGGAGCTACTCCATGTACATGTACATAGTATTCAGCTCTGTCTGGGACTGCCATCATCTTTTTAAAGACATCGGCCCGTGTTCTACTAAATTTTAAACCCGACGCTGGGCTTAAGCTTGTGTTCTAAATTGCTTTTAACAAAGGAAGTTAGTCTGAAGTCTGACTTTTCCTTTGTTAAACGTGATCTTAGACCCAGCGTTGGTTTAACTGAATGGAGTAGAATATGAACCATGCCATCTATTTCTAATGATCCAGATAAAACTTCTTGAAGAACTTCTTTAATTTCTGTGGATGCTTCATACTGAACAGTGTATGAACTTCTAACTGCTGGCCACCAATTGTCATACTTGTACCTGTACATACAAATACATGCTCATAAAGCTACTCCTGTGTGGTTGGATGATCCTGCCTCCTTCACTGGAAGTACATGTAGAAGAAGAAGAAGAAGATTTGTTTGAGTTGTTGGATTTCATCATCATGAACTTGTGAAAACTGGTCAGCACTTACCATGCACATTGATGTATGCAACATACTCACCAACTGGATTATATATCTAGAATAAGTAATCAGGTTTCCTTTTCCCTGGCAACTTATGAATAGCAGTCAACAAGTAATACATACAAGTCCATCATCTAGACTCGAGAAGAAGGAGAAGATCTGTTTGAGTTGTTGGAATTCCTCATTCTATGAACTTTTCCTACATGGACATGCAACATACTCATCAACTGGATTATATATCTTAAATAAGTTATCAGGTTACCTTTTCCCTGGCAACTTGTGAATAGTGGTCACCAAGTTATTACAAGTCCATCATCTAGACTATACTCTAGACTGATTGGGTAATTGGAATTATTAGACTTTTGGATCAGTGGATAAGACTTGTTGAAATCGTTTGAAAGCACAATGACAGTTCGCGAGCTCCTTCTCGATAAGAATGGGGCTACTGGAGGGGATGAGAATTCAACATTTGCCCTGAGGAGAAAGTTTCGCTCTATGAACATGGTATGTACGACGAGCCCCAATCAACCCATCCCCCTTGCCTAAAAAAAAAAGGAAAAATAGGGGCTGAGGCTACCTTTGTATCAATATTCCTGTTTAATGATTGTATTATATGTCCATTGACAGAAATCCTTTTTAAGCAGTGTCCTTTTTCCCCCTTCATTTCATGGTAGCTCTTGATTTTTAAGAGTGTTGGGCACCACCTACGCTATTAAAAAAAAAGCTCTCACTGACATACATGTACTTGTTTCACTTTGTGTAAAAAAGCTTCTTAGTTACTGAGGGCTTTTGCAAGGTATAATTACAGCATGGATTACGATTTGATTTTGGTATAGTTCACATTTCCCATAAATTCTAGCCCAAGTTAACACTGTCTCTGTATTAAGTAGGTGAAAGCCCCACTGCGCTAGTTTGGCCAGGAGGGATTAGACCTCCATGCATGGTCACTGACCGGTGGTTATCTCATCAACTCGGCTCTCAATTAACAAAAGAAAAAGGGGATCATGGGGGACCAACATACACCGATTAGGCATTGTTTGCTATATAGAGGGCGCAAGTAGCTATAAGTAGTGCAATGGGGCTTTAACACTTTACTTTTGTTCTTCTCTGTGTTTTCGCAAGAATCAGGAGACCGCCCTCAACCAGCTGAAAGAGATCACCGGAGTCCAGGACCTGGCCGCTCTGAGGCACGCCTACGAGGCTAGCGACGGCGACATCACCCAGGCCATCACCTTCCTGACGGAGGGCCACGAGGCCACCACAGCAGCGGCCGGATCAGCGGCGGCGGCCCAGGGGAACACCAGGCACCATGCGGCCCACCAACCAGTGGCGGTTGCGACTGCAGCAACGGCAGCGGCACAGCCAGCCAATGCTCCGGCCAGTGTGCATGGTCCCAGGAACAGGCCTCAAGGTATGTAAATAGCAGTTCTGGTGAAGTGCTAAAAAACAATCTTAAGAAATATCTGTTTAATTTAGCTTATAATTAATTACCATTACCTTTCATGTCTGTACCTTTCCTATTGCATTATTTTTTGTATATATGTATCAGGTATTTCATCTCATGCACAAGCTGCGCCTTGAGCATTTGATTGTCAAGTGGATTTGGTGCCTTAGAAATCCTATGTATTACCATTATTTAATTAATGTGAGACCACAAAAATGGATTGCTTATTATGGCTGTCTTCATAGAAATAAACTTTAGGAAATCGCAAAACTTCACTTTTGGATTCTGGACCACTTGCCAAATTTATGAAACTTTCTGATTTTACAGTATCAGTACCGGTTACTGTAGTACAATGTGTGATGTTTTTATTTTAAAAATAATTTGTACACGATGCATAGCAATTATAAAGTTACAGGGTTTTCAAGGTTTACACGTGGTTCAACACTGATTAAAATGTTACCCAATATCTAGGGTGACAGTGAAAGCTTGAACGGTAAGATCTATTCTAGAAAACAAATCGGTATTTGTTGATTATTGATGTTATGCCTACAGACTTTATAAAGAGCCATTGTTTTTTCAGAGTTGCTTTATTTCAAATTTCAGCAGTTCAACTTCAGCCTTCATCTCTTTTTCTTATTTTAACCCCTTTTTTTTTTCTTCAGGAGAGGGTGGGAAGTCCGATGTGATAGATCTCACACAGGATCGAGACGAGAAAGAGGACCTACAGAGAGCCATAGCACTCAGTCTGCAGGAGACAACACAGGCAAGCATCGGAGTATCGGCAGAGGAGCAGGATATTAGCAGGTAATAACCATTGATATTATAGTCATAGACTTCTAACTTCAGCCATTTTGTCTGCAACAGTTTGAAGGCATTTCATATTGTACAGGTATGTCACAAAGAAGGAGAGTCCTCAAACTAACATTTGAGTATCGGCCGAGGAGCAAGACATTAGCAGGTAATAACCATTGATATTATAGTCATAGACATGTAACTTCAGCCATTTTGTCTGCAACAACTTGAATGTATGAATATATCTCAGCTAGGAGGAGACGACTAAAGCCAGCATCAGAGTATGGGTTGAGGAGCAAAATATTAGCAGGTGATAACCCTTGATATTATAGTCATTGACTTTTAACCTCCACCATTTTATCTGCAACAATTAGAAGAAAATGCTTTAATACAGCCTTAATCTCAGCTTGCAGGAGACGACTCAAACCAAAATTGGAGTATCGGCAGAGGAGTAAAATATTTAGGGAGTAATAACCACAGATTTAGTAATGATCCATAGACCTGTAACAAGGTCAAATGCCCCATTGTGTCTGCATCAATTAGAATGGAGTAAGCCAAATATTGCTCTCATCCTAGCATTTGTGTATTGGTAGAAGGAGCAAGATATCAGCAGGAAATGCAGTAGGAATGACCCTTGTGTACATGTCTTTGGTCGTTCTTTTTAAATGCATCTCTTCATGTTGTATATATTCTAATTTTCATTCTCATAAGGATAAGACGGCCCCTTTTCTGTATAAACCATGTCATATACTTTAATAAAGTTGTAAATGTAAATATAATGATTTCTGTGGAATAAATAAACATCATCATCTGGTACAGGAAGAAGGCGTTGGCCTGTCATTCCCGGTCACTGCTTCTAGGTTTAGCCTGTTAGATTTATAAACATCAAATAAAATCAAATAAAAAACATGCTTGTCATTTCCTTTCATATGTGGTCTGGTCTGGCCCAAGCTACATGCATTATTATCAACGTCATATTTTCATGAGAAAATCAGACACATGTTTATTCAGCTCTAATACAATGTAGAGTGTATGAGGGGTTTTTAAGGAGGGAGAGGGGACCAGTTTGTCCTAAAAGCCAGTCTCTAGGTGTACGGTAGCAAAGAAATTGTGTCTTGTTGACCCGGCCTAGTCTGCTTGCAATTGGGTCAGGTTTCAGTTAGTCTGGCTTCCAGTCAAAACAATTTTTTATTCCCTCTCATTTAGGGTAATAAAGTCCAAAGCTCTTTGGAAGCGCATAAAGATGTTATTTCATAACGTATTATGCGCTATACAAGAACTGAACTATTATTATTTTTTCAATGAACTATGTGACAGTAGGGAGGATTTTTTTATAATTTTAATAATATTTTTTTCTTCTTCCTAATTTCAGAAGAATGGCTTGAAGTCACCTTTACTAAAAAAATAAATATATAATGTGTTAAAAAGTCAGTGTACACGGCTGTTTGAAGCAGGATTGCATGTGCACACGTTTGTGATGGCAGTGATATAACATTCCTTTGAAATAAATCTTCTAGTTTTATGACATCCTATCCTCTGATTTTAACCCTTTAAATACCTTGTAACATTATTAGCAGAGACCCATATATAGGAATGTGTATAGAGAACTGCACTAAAGAAATTCCAATATGTATTTTCTTTCTCAGATTTTGGTATAAAAAGGTACTCTTTTTGTAAGGCAAATGTAATTTTGAAGCCATACTGGACTTAGCTGAGCAGTGATGTATCTTGATACATTCTGACATAAATTAAAATTAATTAATACAATATTCAACTTTTTTGTGACCATGTCAATGTCATAACATAGTGAACAGCGAGATACTACACGGTCTACAGAGGAAACACAATGTCGCTTTCCCTTTGGAGTCAGACTACCTTCTCGGCTATCTTGTAAAGAATTTCTTTGATGTAGTTCACGAGAGGGTTAAGGTATGCATGTCGTGAAAGTCGATGACACCGCACGTGTAACCTTTGCATGATATGACCTATGAAGTAAAAATACTACGTCTACATGTACATAACGTGTCTGCACTCACCGGTGTAAGCATTCATTAAGCAATCTGCGTTTTGTGAAGTGCAGGGTGGCAGTTGCAGTGCGTGGAAATGCTGTAGTTTTTATTCCTAGAGTGTACAACACGTGGCCCAGTGAAGCAAAGATGATATATTGTTAAACATTATTCAGGTCAACCGCCCTCTTGGATAGACTATGGACCAGTGCGCAATAGACAGGTATCGTGAACAAACTGAAAAATTATGATTTCTGATAGCTTTTTTACAGCATTGCTGTATTCTTTATCTGTATTCTTTTTCTTTGTCAAAGCTAATGTGGTGTGACAGATGGATATTACTTCATAACGTTTCAATCATTGTTTTGTTCCCTCTTACAGAGTTCTAGAGCAGAGTATTCATGATGCATGGCAAGGCAGGAGTAACACATAGTGTGTAGACCGTCTCAATCTCCAAAAGAAACGTTCTTATCATTGTTTTGTTTCCTCTCTTTGTACACTTTTGGATCCAAGCTAATGTGGTGTGAACAGAAGAATAATATCTTATAACGTTTCAATCATCTTTTTGTTCTCTCTTACAGAGTCTTAGAGCAGAGTATTCGTGATGCAGGGCAGGGCAGGAGTAACACATGGTTTGTCGATCCTCTAAACCCCCACGATCGGCAGAGGGAAAGCGGCTGGCCAGTAGGGCTCAAGAATGTGGGCAATACGTGCTGGTTCTCTGCTGTTATACAGGTAAAAAAAAAGCTCTTGTTCCATACCTGTATGTGTATATCTGTGTTTGTAGGACTTTCATTCTACACAAAGCGTTGAACATTCACATGATTTTTATTTGCAAGGTCAAGTATTTGAATCTTTGCTTTAATAGCGTGGTATTATGTCCTTTGCAAATACATTAAATTGACTACTGTCTTTCCCAGCCTAAGAGTGTTCTCGTATTAAGATTTATTCGTAAAATATTCTGGTGCATAATATCCACTAGATTTTCCTCTCATAGGAGTATAGTCAGCATGAGGATTTACATATACTTCTAAATTCCTCATTACATTCGTCTTCTTTGTTTGTTCTCTCTTACCTTCAGTCGTTATTCCATCTTCCTGCCTTCCGCCAGCTGGTGCTTAACTTCAGTCCTCAACCTGCCAAGGGAACAGGGACAGGAGATGCCAAAAATCATGTAAGTTTTGAATTGGAGGAGGCGCGATAGCTAGGTTGGTAGAGCAGTGGTCTCGTAATTTGGTGACCCATGTTCGAAACCAAGTCGATGCACTAGTGCCCTTTGGTAAGGCATTAATCCTCATTACCAGGTCTCTCAGAAAGGACCTAAAGCCGCCGGTCCTCTGGTTGCTTCCTAAGAAGCATTTATGCTTTCTTAGCAGTCGGATAAAATAACCACAACCACTAATTGCGATAGGTATGAGTCTACATTACATTTGAGCTGTCTTTGCCATCCCCACTTTCCCTTCTTTCTCACACTTTGCTATCTTTTCAATTCCCCTCTCTCTCTCTTTTTCTGTATTTACTTCTTATCTTCTCACACTCTGTCTAGTTTTAATATTTGTTTGGCCTTGCCCTCTCCCATTCCTCCTCCCTCTTCTCTTCTCTTACAATCTTCTCTCTCTTTCTTTCTCTCTCTTTCTTTCTCTCTCTCTCTCTGTATCTCTGTCTCTCTATCTCTCTGTCCCTCTGTCTCTATCTCTCTGTCTCTCTCTCAGTCTCTCCACATTCTCCCAGTCTTTTCAGAATCTGTGTCTCCCGATCTCCCTTTGCAACCCTCTCCCTCTCTGTCACTCCATATATATCACTTATCTTTCCTCGCTATTCATATGTTTTTATACAATTACCTGTCCAAGCTACATATTGTTTGGGTTTGTTTTCTCAGCATGTTAATGTATTTGACCCTATTTCCTTTCATAAATGTTACTGTATTAAAAATAGATTTTTTACAATTTAAAACAAAAAGAAGGAGTAAAGTTTTAAAATATTCCATTCTTTGCTATCCACTCCCTCTCTCTTTCATCCTTCCTCCTTATTTATCTTTCACTCTCTCCATACAGGTGCATAGGAATCTCGTGTTCATGTCAGAGCTCCGGTCTCTCTTTGCTCTCATGCTGGGTACCAGGAGAAAGTACGTTGACCCTTCCAAGTCCGTCCAGATTCTCAAGGCAGCTTTCAGCGGCGGGGGTGCCGACAACCAACAGGTAATGTCCTAGTAGTTCTACTTGTCAGGATGATTATCCACCTGGAATATCATCCCCACCCTCAATAACTAACCCCCTCTTTGCTCTTGGACTGGGTACCAAGAGAAAGTATGTTAACCCTTCCAAGCCTGCCCATATTCTCAAGGCAGCTTTCAGTGGTGGAGGTGCCGACAACCAAAAGGTAGATTTTGTTTCCCATACGAGGACAACTAATCCCTGGATTATCACCCTAATCCGACCCCCTGCCCCCACAACTCATCCCCTCTGTAGAACTATCAACCCCCTCACATCCCCAAGACAAATGTCCACCACCACCTAACCCTGGACAGTTATTCACTGGACGATTCTATTGTAAAAATAACCCTGAGACAACTCATTAGGGAATGATTACATTACAGGTAATTGGTCTTGGGTAGGTAGTTTTACCTAGGATTAAAGTGGTCAGGGCTAGGTGTCTTGGGGTACCCTGTAGTTGTGCAGGTGTCTAAAACTAATTAAGCAATATTGGTCCTCATAATTTGGCGCTATTCTTTGCTACAATATGAATGGTATTTATATTCTTCGGTAATTGTGAAAGTGGCAGACACATTTCATGAGAAAAACTTGAAACCAGTAGACTCTGTCTTCAAAAGAGTTGACATTGTTCAGGATCTAATGTCCTTTGGCAAGACATTGATCTACATTTGCCACTCTCCACCCAGGTGTTAAAATGGGTACCTGGTAGGATGCAAAAGCTAATGTGGTTTGATTAGCAAGTGGCGCTTGTAAAATGGCGACTGGCTGGAATGCTCCCCAGGGAGTGGAGAATGTGCATACCTTGTGTGCGGGTAAGCCTGAATCCGATGACCGGGGTAATAATATGTTCCGCGCCTAGAAACGTAGTATTAGGCGCATTATAAATGTGAGCTATTATTATTTTATTATTAATAGCTAGTCCTCCAATCATGCACATATTTACAAACTCCTATCTCTGCAATTGCAATTGATAATCAAGTTGCGATATACTTTAATCAATCACCATTATTGAAAAGATGGGGCCTTGATTTTATCAATTCTTTTCCCCCTAGAAAATGTTTTCTTATTGAAACATGTACTAAAGGAACCTGTACATAAGAACCACCTGCCTATAAAGACCACTTTTCTTGTCTCCCTTGTGTGGTCTTTATAGACAGGTTTCACTGTATATTTGTTTGTCTTCCTTTCTCTCTTTTCTAGGATGTCAGTGAATTCACGCACAAACTCCTTGAATGGTTAGAAGATGCCTTCATACTAGACACATCTGGGCATCCCTCACAAGATGAAGGGTGAGTTACCCCCCTTTGTTCATGTGGAAACTCTATCTGAAATCATCATCATTCAAAAACTGATATTAAGGGTCATATTTATTTCAGAACTGTCATGAACATTATACCTCTTACAATTACATGTATGTGTATGCTTCTGTTGTTCATGCTATCATTTTGATCTTCTATGATTCAATGCATTTCAGGGAATTTTCATTTTGGGGCAGGTTTTCTATGCAAATTAATGCAAATTACAAATTAATGGCCAATAGTCTTTATATTTGGAATTAAACTGCACAATGGGTACCCGGTAGGATGCGACCATCGTTGTTGGTCAAAGAGTTTTTGAGCGCCGAGATTGTGCACAAGTCACAGTGTGTGTGGGCAAGTATTGAATCCAATAACCGGCGTAATACTTTATCTGTAAAGCGCTTAGAGATATCTTAGATGTATTAAGCGCTACATGTATATAAAAGCGGAATATTATGTTTACATTCATTATGGCAAGTTCATTTCAATTCCTTTGCATATTATGGGGATTTCATACAATACTTCATCGTTCACCATCATGGTCATTTGTCCGTTTCTCCTGCAGAGCTGAGGGAGGATCAAACGTAGCCAAGAACCCCATGCTCGATCTCTTTTACGGCCAGTATAAAGCGGAGGGCATCAACGAGGGCAAAGTATTCAGCAATCTGGAGACCTTTGGACAGTGCCCTCTCCAGATCAACGGCTACCATGATCTCCATCAGAGCCTGGAAGCTTCCATGTCCAAGGCGGAGATCGAGACGGTCAACGGAGATGCAACTTATCTATCAGCACAAGAGGTCAGAAGTTCATTCAATTAATAATAATATGTTATATTTATAAAGCGCTTCGGGCTGATGTTTCTAAGCGCAAGAAAAAGAAGAAAGGAAAAGGAAGGAAAAGTGAGAGATGCCAAAGAAACATGTTACAAATATTGAATTACAAGTAAATGGCAAAGAAGAATATGACATTACATCAAATAATAATCAGAAATAAGTAAAATTATAGATAACCCAGAAATGGACTCAGAATTATGATATAAGCTGTGAAATATGCAAATGCAATTTACAATAACCTAATGTATACAACAAAAAAAAAATCATCAATATTATAATTATGCATATTAAAATACATATTATACAATAGAAATTACAATATCATTAAACTGCAAGGTAGTATAATTACGCTCAATACATAACTTGGGGAGGGGGAGGGTAATCACAGATATGAAAGGGGTGGGTTTTCAGGAGTGACTTAAATGATTCTAATGATGGGGCTTCTCATATATGAATGGGTAGATTATTCCATAACTTGGGGGCAATAACTGTGAATGAGCAGTCTCCGTAGCGTGTCTTGGTGTGAGGTCCAGGCAGAAGTTGAAGGTGGGCAGTAGCATGGGAGCATAGACATCAAGATGCAGAGGAAGTTGAAGAGGATCGGAGGGGGCTTGGTTGTGGATAGCTTCGTAGACAAGGAGGACGATTTTGAAGACATTGCGTTCCTGTGTCAGTAGCCATTGAAGCAACTGGTTGATTGGGGTAATGTGTCAGATTTCTTGGTAATGTACATGTGACTAGTCTGGATGCGTGAAAGGGGTGAAATGTGGGATTGAGGTAGACCGGCTAGAAGGCTATTACAATAATTGAGGTGAGATGACGAGAATGCATGGATAAGTTTATCTGTAGCAGGAATGTAGAGGTAAATTCAGATTCTGCCAATCCTAGCTATTCCCCAAGAAGATGTCCTGCACTTGTTGCGTATATGTTGAGATAGGGAAAGATGGTTGTCGAAAGTCACACCAAGATCTTGTACACAATCCGACTTCTGCACAAATACTCCAGATAGATCCAGTGGGGGAAAATCATCAGACTGCTGCCTGAACCTAGAAGATATATGCAGCATTTCAGTTTTCGCTTCATTAGGTTCAAGTTGTTGGTTGAGGACCAGGTCTTGACATTACATAAACAATCTGTAAGTCTACTAAAGGCATGTCTTCTGGCGTCGACATCAGCTCTCTCACAATGAGGTAAAGCTGGGTATCATCTGCGTACATGGCGTGCTGAATACCATGGTGCCAACTCATCACATGGCAAAGAGGACCAGTATAGAGGAGAACCAATGATTTGTACAGAGCAAATATTGCTGAGAGGGAGAGACCGGAAGAAATGAATGCTTTGGAATAAAATAATATTGTGTCAAATTGTAAGACACGAGTCCACTATTTTCCCCCCTAAATATCTGATATCTGTATGTAGTTAATAGCTACATAGGCTCCTTATCACAAAACTTGTCATCAGTGACGAATGACGGTTTTTGTTAAAACCTAGTAAAATCCTTGCTTCTGATAGATTATCAGCAGATTTGTCACTGATTTTTGTCATTTGTCATTGAAAAAAAGCCTTTGTGAAACATGTCTTGCAGAACAAATATGAAGTAAAATTAAATATTTTTGGCAAAAATGTATGTTTAGAGCTCCATGTGATAATGTATGTGATACCAATTGACCCCAAACCTAGGCCTTTAAATACTCAAATGAATTTCTGTTTTGCTAAATATATTACTCATTGCGGATGTAGTATACAAAATAATAGAGAGTAGAGTATAAAACATGCTTGCTTACAGTATATTTTATCACCTGACGAGGTGTTGCAGTGGCGCACAAAACGTTGTGATCTGTTAGATCCCTTGTTTACCATACATTGTGAGACAAATGAATATCACTAACGATATTATTTTCGATTTCCCTTTTGTTTGTTCTTTTCACTGCAGCACTGGTTCACCAGGTTACCCCATGTTCTCATCTTCGAGCTTTCAAGATTTCAGTTCAACCAGGAACTTGGAAGGCCCGAGAAGATACACAACCAATTCAAGTTCCCTGCAACACTTTATATGGATAGGTACATCTTTTATAGTCTGACATGTGTGAAATGACCGTTTTTGTAGTGTAACCAAATTTAATGCATTCCTCTTTGCGAAGTGCCTCAAACCAATTATTTCATTCACCTGTAATGAATTTTTTTTTCTTCAATGGTTAGAATGCAAAATGCATATATTACTTGTTGTTAGCTAGGGCGAGCAATGTTTCTCCTACCTTCCAACAACTAATGTATGCAGTTCGCATGCTGACTATTGAAATACAATTTTTGGTAACAGATTAATGAAATAATTTGTATCAGGGCACTCACAAAGACCTTTGCCTTAGACTATTACATTTGAGTTTGATAAAAAAAGGTGGAAATTTGCAAGAAATATATTACATTCTAAGGGCTTGTGCAGATACCAAGTAGTAATCAGCGGCAGGTTATTTACAATATGGAAATGAATGGCAACTGCATGAGCTCTGTGTTAAGAAGCAGAAATATGAACCACACTTTATACATGTACATACCTGCCAACCACTCCGATTTAGGCGGAGTTACTCCGCTTTTTTCATACCCACTCCGAATTCCGATTGCATGCCTCAAAACTCCGATTTTTTTGATTTTTTTTTAATTTTAATTTTTTTTTTTTTTTTTTTTTTTTTTTTTTTTTTTTTTTAAACAAACGACTGTTGCATAAGACTAAAGCATAACACAGCACTGATAACCAGATCATGCCGACATCCGCGCTCGCGCTCATAGAAGATATACACAGCGCAGCCCGAACGTGATCGTTAGTTCCGCAGTCATTATCCATGTACTGCATGTACTAGTACATGGAAGCACGTGCGCAAGCTATATCGATAAAGTGTGTGCGGACGTTGTACTAATACATACACTACATGCAGCGTTGTTGCATAGTAACTGCATGCGTATAGCCCACGTGTATTTATATTACATGTGCAGTTGATACACCGTGCATAAACACTGTATACATTAGCGTGTTTTCTTCAATGCTTGTGCGATGACTGCGATCGTGGAAGCTTGTTATTTACCGGACTTCCTCAGATTTATTTTGGATTACTACTACTATATTCTTCTTCTTCGTTGATTTCTCCATTTTTGAAGGACAAAATGGGTAAGACTCGTGCTGTTCATAATCAGAAGTATAAGAAAGAATACAAAAATTGTTTATGTGTGGGGCGAAAAGGTTGAAGGAAAAGGCCCATTTGCACCATTAGAATGGAGAGAAAAAAAAATAGACCCTAAAGTCCCCCCCCCCCCCCCCAAATCTACGGGCTACTACCCCAATCCTTCGGTGGTTCGCGACCTCGTAGTCCATCCAGAAAAATTTACTCCTAATTTCTCTTGTCTCAGGTTGGCAGGTATGCATGTACATGTATGTCATCATGAAGCAAATGCAGCGGTATATGGCGTCATATCCTACATTTCCTTTATATGAGAATTGGAAAATCAGAGAAAAAGCACAACTAGTTCCCTCCACTTCTTTACATTGATTGGTAAACTTTTGCACATAGTTTGTTTTTGATTCTTTTTGATTTTTTCCTTTCCTTTTTCTTTGCAGATATATGGATGCAAACCGAGAGATTGTAAGAAAAAAGCGTGAAGAAGTTGCCGTGCTTCGTCAGCAGTATAGTGAACTGCAATCTAGACTAGAAAGGTACGAACTCAAACTTTATGACTTTAAACTGAAGCTTTTTAATACAAATATTGTACATCTAAGTTGCTGCTAGTCTTTAACCCAATTAAATTAAATTAAATTAAATTCTCTTCTGTTCTTTTCTGTTCTGTTCTGTTTTATTCTGTTCAGTTCTCTTCTCTTTTGTTGTGTTCTGTCCTGTTCAGTTCTGTTCTGTTCAACGTCAGCAATTCTTAGTGCCTAATAAATACATCTCTATCCTTCTCCTACCATCACACCATGCATAATTCCACTTCTCTCTTCCTGAACAGATTTTTATGCTACGGATCTGGTGCTAAGCGGATGCCTTTACATGACGTCCTCCAATACACGTTAGAATATGCAAACAGCGGGTGCCCTGAGCGGAGGCATCTCGATGGGATGGGGAGTCCCCCTCAAGGAATCTGCAATAACACCTCTGCGTGCGAGGATGTGGAGATGGCGTCGCCTTGTGGATCAGCTAGTAATAGTCCTAGACCGGGGTAAAAAGAAAAGGTTGACCATCTGTAATGAACCATAGCTAACTGACAATAAATATAATGATGATAATAATAGGCATTTATATAGCGCCCTCTATTATATTCCTAGGCGCACAAATTAATTACAACGCTCTAGCATTTCAAGAAATTAATTCCTGCCAGGTACCCATTTACCTCACCTGGGTCGAGTGTGGCAAATGTAGATTAATGAATATAACTTCCGTCTTTGTTGAACATATTCAGGGGGATTACCCACGTTTTGTGTTATGTGCTCTATAAAATTAAAATATAATCGGATGCATGATCAGATGGTAAAGCAAATGTGTTTATTGTCCTTAGTTTGTTTTTCTGGTATTGTCATATAGTGTCAATAAATATTAAAATCAAAATGCAGAAAAGTTCAAAATTACTTTCTGCCCTTACAACCCTAAGAAATAGTTTCTATTAATAAGATGAAATAATGCTTTTAATAACCAAAAATGTAGTAAAAAAAATGCCAGTATTGGGCTTTTAAAACAATCTGCTAAATGCTGTCCTGAATTTGGCTGAATGTTTTTTTTTTTTTTAATGTGATTCGGCTGAATGTTTGTGGGGTAGCAACTTATCTATCATCTATGGTTCCATCTTCTCTTTTTTCAGCTCATCGCCAAACCTCCAACCCATGGAGCAGCCCTTTGCACCCCCTAGCCCCACCTCCCTCTCCCTCTCCACATCACCAACAGTGTCTTCCAAGCTACCGAGGTACCAGAAACCGCCACCGCTCAACCTTCTGGACAAGCCCCCACTAGGTCACGGCGCCGCTGGTGGTACCGCTGGTCACGGCGTCGCTGGGGGTTCCGGTGGCCTGGGTGCCGGTGTGGGGCCTGCAATAAAGGGTGAACTGCCCTCTCCCAAACCTGGATACATCACAGACACAGAGCTGAACATCTTACAAGGGTGCCTGAAGAGGTGGAGGACAGAGGTCATGAGTGAGGTCACAGGTCAGTGCTTATTTGCATATCGGTTGATCTGATGTCAAGTGTCAGAGTAGGGGGAAACCCCTGTGTAGTGGTCCACATGCACATCCTAATCAGTTATACCTGGAGGAGGGCCATATCACAGGGCTAATGTTTCGCTTCTCTTTTCAGCCATAGATGACACCAAGTACTTAATAATAATACTTCTACTGCTTCTAAAAAACCCATATGTGCCATTGATGTGATAAATGGTCACTCACAAATTTGAAGTGTCCAATAAAAATTCTTGGATGGTATTCTTGTAATCCCCCAAGGTCTTTCTTTCTTAATACATGTTTTATTACTTTTACAATTTTTTGAATGAAAAAATGTTTGTCACTGTATTCACACAGTATTCACGCAAATGTCAAATTACCGTCAACATGCTCAATGCATTCTTCAATTTGATTTCATCTTTTTCTTCCTGATATCCAGACTTACACCAAGAGATTGCCAAAGTAGATGAAAAGATTCACACGACATACGAAGAAGCAGAACTCAAATATGTAAGTCAACTCTTTACCCTAAACCTACGATACAACTGCTAGATTGGCTGATACCTGTAAGCATGCATTGCATTATGTGGATCGGGTTAGCCTTAATTGCTACTTGATGTTGTAAACCTGGACATTCTATTGCCCTCAATCAACAGCGATTGTTATTCACACATGTACATTTAGGCCTAGATGGTTTTTTTATTAAACCCTTTCGCAACTAAACCGCCCAAAACTGCCCCTCCTTTTACTAACTGAACCGTCCGTGCCTGTCTGTTTTTAACGCGCTGTAGTATCCATTCATGGGGTCTACTGTGATAATTTTATACATGCGTAATCCTTACGATGTTTACGATAAAGACCTTGGGTGGTCTTTATAGACAGGTTTCACTGTATTATGAACTTGTAAAAATAAGCCCTGGCAAAGATCCTATCATGAATCAGTTAATTGTACTTTCTCCCATTCACATCTTCGACCACAGCACAAGTACCGCCTTCACGCTGTCCTGGTCCATGAAGGTCAAGCCTTGGCCGGTCACTACTGGTCCTACATCCTCAACCACAAGAGGAACGTCTGGATCAAGTTCAACGACATCGCCGTTACCGAGGTTACGTTTGAGGAGCTAGAGAGAGTGTCATTAGGAGGGGACGGTAACGCTAGTGCCTATTGTGTCATGTATGTGGAGTCAGGCAACAGAGCCCTCTTTGAAGGTAAGACAGGCATGAAACTATCCTCCTTATGTATTCATGTACAGTAGCATAGAAAGACCACCTAGACTATAAAGACCACATTCTGAAATATTGCTCAAATTATTCTTTAACAGTTTTTCTTATCAAACTATCTACTAAAGAAACATGTATACAAAGAATGTGCCTTTACTTGTTTTCCTTGAGTGGTCTTTGTATACAGCGTACACTATATTGAAAAACCTTTGTATATAGATTTTCCCAGTAAGTACCAGTTTATATCACTCTGTCACTTGTCATTGACCAAAGAATTTGTAAGTTTACATATGAGACTTTTGACGGACATTGAAACAGGTCCAAAATACTGTGTGATCTTTCAGCGTTTAGCGATCACATGACTGGCAACTTTTTCATACAAGGCTTAAAGTGACTCAGTAACATTGCCTCAGATTCTGAAACAAAATCCTGGATTTAGCTCATGCTGCAATCCTAATTATAAACCTTTAGGTCAGTCAGGAATCCCATGACGTTTACTAGCCTGATTATCAAGACATTTATGATTGAAAATCGAAATTTCATTTTTTGTTTTCCAAACGTTTTTATAACACTACAGGATATTGGGGAAAATGAGTACCAACTGTTCACTCAAAGATTTTTAATTTTTTGAGGCACTTCATGATCATTTTGAAGCGCAATTTGATTATGGCTTCAATATCACACCATATCACAGACACTGATAACACGTAGGGCCATGCATTTCAGATTTAACATTGTTAAACGATGCCTTTAAAGATAAGGACCAGTTATGGTCATGCGATTGCATTGTGAAAGAAACGTGGAATCGATCAGAAAAGGTTGATCATCTAGCATATTAGTATTGGGCAGTACTGCAAGGTTCTGGAATCATCAAAGTGATAAGAAAAGTGGCCCAGTCTTGATAAAGTTACAAGCACTGTACACAGAAAGATGTATATGGAACTACCCCCAC
The DNA here is from genome assembly GCA_035222895.1 of Strongylocentrotus droebachiensis. Taxonomy (NCBI): domain Eukaryota; kingdom Metazoa; phylum Echinodermata; class Echinoidea; order Camarodonta; family Strongylocentrotidae; genus Strongylocentrotus; species Strongylocentrotus droebachiensis. The sequence continues at coordinate 94,568 of JAVYIG010006454.1, forward strand.
ACGTGCGCGACACGTGCGTTATATCTATCAGGTCCAAATAGATAACAATTTACCTAATATATCAATTAGTAGGCGGTTTCTCGGCAAAATTTGTATGAACATGTATTAGTCAAAACATATTCTTTCACATGATTGGTAATAAGAGCTTCCATTTAATTTTTTGAGAGGGGGGCGTTTCCAAAACTGGTCTTTACCTTTAAAGCGGACATTTTGTTTTTCTTTGCAGAGGTCCACGCAGAAACGGGTCTCATCAACCTAGAGGATCTGGGAAACGACCTCGGACAACTCATCGTCGACGACAACCAGAAGTTTGAGGAGGAGCTGAAGCAGTGGGACGAGCAGGTGCAGCAACGCCGACAGCAACAACTGCAACTTCAGCTGAAACAGGTAATGGTGGTGGTGGTGGTGGCAGTGGGGGTGGTGGTGGTGGTGGTGGTGGTGGTGGTGATGGTGATGATGATAGTGGAGGTGGTGTTGTGGTGGTGGTGGTGGTAGTGGTGGTGGCTGTTGTGGTGGTGGTGGTGGCTGTGGTGGTGATGGTGGTGGTGGTGGTAATGGTGGTGGTGGTGGTGTTGGTGGTGGTGGAGGAGGTGGTGGTGGTGGTGATGATGATGATGTGGATGATGATAATGATAATGATGATGATGACGATGGCGGTGGTTGTGTTGATGATGATGATGTGGATGATGATGATGATGACGACGACGACGACGACGACGATGGCGGTGGTGGTGGTGATGATAATGATGATGATATTGATGGTGGTGATACTGGTTTTGATGATAATTATGGTGGTAGTGGTAATAATGATGAGATGATGATGATAATGATGATAATGATATTGATTGTGATGCTGGTGGTGGTGGTAGTAGTGATGATGTGGATGATGATTGTAGTGATTATGATAATAATGAGATGATGATGATATTGATTATGATGGTGATGGTGGGGTTGATAGTGGGGATGATAATGATTGAATGTGAATAACGGTGATGGTGATGATGGTAATAATGAAGGAGGTGGTGTGGTGATAAAGTTAATGATGATGATGACGATGGTGATGATCATTGAGGTTGTGAAATTGATGGCAATGGTTACGGTAATGATGATGATGGTGGTCTTTATCTTGATGCAATCAATGCAGAAGTGATGCAAATGTTAACAACTATCATCAAAGACAAATCTGGTGCTGAAATCCTCAACAATGATGATGCAGCGAGGTTTTATCATGTGCGATTGGTAATACAGTCAAAGTTGCTTTAGTGCTCATCTGTCTACAAAGACCACATTTTTTGTTTTCCTTGAAAATGGATTCTCATTGAAACATGTATTAAAAGACCACCTGTCTACAAAGACAACTTTTTGTGTTTCGCTTGAGTTTTTGCTATAGACAGGTTTGACTGTACTATTAATAACCTCTTCCCACAATATCAATATACATTCATCTTTTAGCAGGGAGAAAGAGGGCAGGCTGATGGTGGGGCCAGAGAGAGGGTCACATCAAGGGGAGCCAGCACCACCAACGAGGAGGTCATCGCTGTAGATGATATTCCTATGAAGGACGAGGATGAAGCCATGTCACCAAGACGAGTGCCACCGCTTGCCAACCAGGACAGTATGGAGACAAGCCGTAAGTTGATCTCAGCCCTGTTTCACAAAGATCCTAAGTCAAACTTAACTCTAAGTTGGAATTCAAAATTATGGAGAGCCATTCATAGCCTTAAAGTTAAATATATTCAAAAGCGAAAATTCAAGTATTTTAGACATTTTATAAATTCCACATCAAAAACATAAATTCTCCTTGATAATAGAAAATATGAATGATTTGAATCAACATTTAATGCCTTTAAAAAAACTTTTACAAAATATTTTCATAGATGCTAACGACTTTCCATAATTGTTAAGTCCAACTTGGAGATAAGTTCAACTTAAGATCTTTGTGAAATACCCCCCTGTATTTCAGCATTATTCATGTAGAATGATCAATTTATCCATACCATGTACATGTAGGGCCCTCTCGTCAAGTTAACCATATGTCACACACAGAACCAAGCAAACTTTACCATTTACTTCTTCCGTTGATTGAAATGACTGCAGAGTACAACATGCATAATTGTTGCTAGGATGATATTTTTTAATAGGGATTACATGGTGACAGTTTTATTAAAGGCACAGAACACGGCTCCACAGTCTATTCCCAACTCCAAAGCTTGACCCAACACTAAACCTAAACCTAACCCTGAATATATCCTGAAACCTAAATAGGAATGTTCACTCTTTTACCTTTTGCTTTGATGAAAGAAATCTCAGAAGCATATGCTGGATCTCGACAATAAATAGCTTTTTTTTTATAAATTTCTTATTTAAAGAGGGCAAAGTTTTGGCTTGGTCAGAACATGTATTGTCATCTCATATAATTGTCTATGTTTGAATCATATTCGGGTAACTCACTTAAATCCTAACTACCTGTTATTTCAGATCCTGAGACAAGGCCCAAGACCCCAAAGAGTCCTAGAACTCCCAAGAGCCCGGTCTCCGCCGCGCCGTTCTTTGGTGAAGGAGGTCCAGAGGCTGCCGTTCAGCAGGTGAGTTGACCCTCTTTAGTTTGGTTGTACAGCCAAACCTGCTTTAGTGACCACCTGTCTACAAAGACCACATTTGTGTTTCCCTTGAGCGGTCACTATAGACAGGTTTGACTGTACAACACATTTTTTCTGGAACAATGACTCTGTAATCAATATCCTACATTAACGTAAACCCTAGGCCAAACTCTAGACCAAACCCTAATGCTTACTGTAACCCTGAACTTAAACATGAAAATCAATTGCGTTCCCTTGCATATTGTTTCATGTCTTAATCAAGAGAAGATTAAATTCTAGTACGAGTGATTTTCTTTTTGAGCTGTATCGTTTCTTGAAATTCATGATGATTTTGATGCTTTGCTGTGACCATCTGTGTTGTCCACTTTATAATACAATTTTTACTGAAGACTTGGAACAATATTTTCACGAAAGATCATTATGAAAGAAAGTAAATATCAATGAATATTGCCAATATACATGTTGGAGGGGGGGGGGGGGGGGATTCCATCCCGCCCATGCCCTTATAGGGTTAATGCCTTCTTTATATCAGGGCTCAACTAAAATGAAGAGTCACTGTAAATTAGAATCGATAATAATAATAATAATATTGGGTACTTGTGTACAGTAGCTTTCATATCTGTCAGATTTGGCACTCCGGGCGCTCCTGATTATTACCCTGGCTTTAGCACGGCTGCCATTACGGTGCTATAGTATTGCAAGGAATTAATTCCTGCCAAATACCCATTTATATCACCTGAATTGAGTGTGGCAAATGTAGATCAATGTCTTGCCAAAGGACATTAGTGCCACTGCGGGACTTGAACCGCGGACCTTGAGTTTCACAGGTGACGTATCTACTCGACCACGACATCTTGTTAAGATCTTGTTTCTTGTGTATCAGTGTTTTCATGAAATAGCTCCAAAATACCTCTCAGACCTCCTTGCAAAATACCAACCAGTGAGAAGTCTGAGGTCAGCACAGAAGGACTTGTATGTAGTACCTCACATTTCAACTAAATTTTACGGTAAACGTATTTTTGGGCATACTGCCCCTGAATTGTGGAACAGCATCCCTTATGATATTAAACATATGGATACCATGGATAAGGTCAAGACATCTTTAAAAACGTATCTCTTTAATAAGAGTTGAATAAATCCTACACACAGGTCCTTCTGTGTAGAATTTGACCTTGCTGTGTAGAATATTACCTTGCAGTATATTTTCTTTTACCTTACTAGTATTGACTTTTTCTTTTTCATTTTTCCTACAGCGCGTAGAAATGTTAACAAATGTATTATGCGCTTTATAAGAACTGTACTATTATTATTATTATTATTGTTCCTGCAGATGTATGCTCATGAATTGAAGAAGTGCCAGGAGGTGGCCGTGTCTGAGGACCCTCCTGGAACGGATTCAAGGTTAGAGTCCTTTGCCATCTACCTGCTGAGAAACAACGCTGCCAACGGCCTGATGCAGCAGAGCATACTGATACAACTCAAGGAAATGGGACTGGCTTCTGATGATCTCAGGTGAGTCAGCCATAAGGCCTACAAAAAAAAATGTTGTATTGCCCTTTAGGTGCCAAAACATGGGTCGGTCGGTAAGGATTTTAATTTTTTTTTACTCCCTCTTTGGGCTGATATTTCTCGGTTTTGAATGCTTTAAGATCTTTTTTCCTAAAAAAAACGGTTAAAAAAAAAAAAAATTGAAGAGCCGACTGTAGATTTCAATATTTTTGGGTCGGTCGCAAAGGGCAATACAACATCTGGGACGGAATGGGATGATGCCCATATTGTTGGTTTTTAAACACACTTCTGGGGAGTGTTTCACAAATTTTGAAAAATGGGTGGATAGTGATTCTTTACAATTTTGATATATTTGGATGCCTCTGTGGATGTATTAAAAACACCAGAAACTTTAGCCCCTAAAATTGAATATAAAGATTTACCGGTGCTCCCGGTAAATTTTGATAAATTTCAAATAGCTCCTACAATGGTAGCTGCGACTATGAAAATCTGAGAGTATGTAGTTGTGGTATATAATTTCGGAACGACAATAGCTATTCGGTCGATTTTAGTCAATAGACATTGTTTTATAGCTGAATTAGTGTCTGGACCTTGAGAGGGAGCTATTCAACATAAAATGTTTATTATTTACAATTTCATCACTTTAGAGTCGATTTCGACCGCGACAACGATCACTGAATATTGTAGGATCGTATATGCTTCCAATATGTTCATTTGAACCAAATTCATGACCCCATACCAAAACATTGTATTACATTGTATTACCTTTAAGTCTAACTTAAAGTCGATCTTAGTCTTTGTGAAACCCCCCCGCCCCCCCTCCCTCCCTGGTCAAGAAAGAATCCATCTGGATCATGAGGATCAATCCTTTACTTAATTACATCTGTTTTTTTCACTGTCACTTATCGTCACTCCAGGCATCTCAAGGCAGACAGGAAATAGAAGGTTCGCATGTGAATATATTTATTTTAAGGCTACAAATGGCTCTCCATAATTTTTAAGTCCAAATTAGAGTTAAGTTCAACTTAGGATCTTTGTTAAACACCCCCCTGGTCTACTAATATCTCAGGAGAAAGTGTTGATGGGAGCAAACACAAAATTCAAATGTAGAGTTTTTCCTTTTTCTTTGCTTCTTACAGGAGTCAAGCGATAGGGAAGATTGCCCAGAGGAAGCTGGAGAGCGATCAGGCGTATCGGAACGTCCACTCCTTATTGAAGGCGTGGCAAAGCGATTACAGCACCTTCATCAGGACGGCCTCGTTCTTCAATAACGGCATCTCGTTGTGTCTCAAACAGGGATTGTAAGTGTGTGTGTAGTGGTGGTTATTTTACCTGACAGCTAAGAAATTATAAATTCTTGTTAGTATTAAAGCAACCAGAGGACCGACGGCTTTAGGTGCTCTCCGAGGGACCTGGTAATGAGGATTTATGCCAAAGGGCACTAGCGCATCACCTTGGTTTCAAACCCGGGTTGTCGTACTACAAGACCACTGCTCTACAAACTGAGCTATCGCGCCTCCTCAGTAGTTTTCTAATGTTAGCTGTTTCCTTGAGTACGAGGATTAACGGGAATTCATTTGAGGTCGCTGCTGGCATGATTTAGTGTGACCAAAGAAGCCCATCCTGAAGAAAAAAAGAGTTCTGCACATTTTTTAGCTACAAGCTTCCGGAACACGACACTCGAAGAGGTCCATTGTCAAACACCACTTATTGAAAAAGTATGAAGTGCCCTTCTTGTCTCCATTTTTTATTGATATTGTTATTATTATCATTGTCATTATTATTATTACTTCGATAATTAACAGTCGTAGTAGTAGTAGTAGTAGTAGTAGTAGTAGTAGTAGTAGTGATGGTGGTAGTAGTAGTAGTAGTAGTAGTAGTAGAAGTAGTAGTAGTAGTAGTAGTAGTAGTAGTAATAGTATTTTCATTGTTAAATTTGTTTTTATTATTATTACTACTATTGTTGCTGTCGTTATAATGGTTGTTGTTCTTAATGTTGTTGTTGCTAATATTATTATTGTTATTATTGTCATTCCTCTGTAGGTATCAGGAAGCCTTACCCTACTTTGTTCATGCCTGTAAGCTCAACGAAACATTTGATCCGCCAGACGCTAGCAAGAGAATGGACAGCAAGCTACTAGAATACTTCAGGAGACATTGTTTAATAGTAAGTCAAGTGAAAGTGTTTCGATCACAAAATATATTGTGCTCTGTATGTCAAGAATTTCATTTATTTATACTATATTCAAAATGTAAACATCAAATGCTAATTCTGTAAGGAGGTACGGTAAGTTTAAACACACTCTAAGTGAACATAAAATTGACTTGTAGAGGTGTTGTGGTCTAGTAGATAAGTCACCCGACTGCAGATCACAAGGTACGGGGTTCAAGTTCCGCCGCGGCACTAATGTCCTTTGGTAAGACGTTATTCTACATTTGCCACTCTCCACCCAGGTGTAAATGGGTACCTGATATGGTTGAGCGCTAGTTACTTTGGCAGCTCGGCTACAACCAGGGTAATATGTGTACAGCGCCATGAGCGTCAGAGCCTGGCGGATACCGGCGCTATTTTAAATATCCATATTATTTATTTATTATTTATTTATTTGTATGATTGTGAGCAGTCAGTATTCCCTAATGCGCTCGCATAGCGTAGGATGCGCACGGAACTCATATTGGGCTTTTAAGTTATCTTGTATTTTCTTCATACTCCTTAACTGGTAACCGATATAATGCTAGGTAAACTAACACATGTATTTTGATGTTGGTTGATTTCATACATTCTAGCAATACATTTATTTCTTTCAGCTGATTGGTACACTAGAGCATTCCAGTGCTGTATGAACTTTATAGGGACATGTTAATAAGTAAATTAGTGTTTGCAAATTGCAGCCTGGCACTAGATGATATAGACTATTTCTTGTATTTAAACAAAAAAATCTTTCTCAAATCTTGTCTGCATCTTAGATGTGAAGGAGATACGGGGGCAGATGGTGTTGTGTCATTACAATACACCACTGTATATTGGGTTTAATACATTTCAGAATGAATGCAGTCACTGGTAAGACTATTTCTTGATCAACGTTTTAGAGGTACTGAGACTATTTTTACGTGGTCGTGCAAAGTACTGGAATAACTTGCCATTAGAAGTCACGAAATCACCATCTGCGAATATCTTTAAATCAAAACTGAAAGCACATCTTTTCAATTAACTGTAAAGCTATGCATATCAGGAACTCTTGTAGTGCAATAGAATATATAATTAATGTTAAATAGTTTCTGCGCTCTATAAATGTATTATTATTATAACCACACCCTGTATGTACTCTTTCAGCAACTCAACGAGCAGTGCGCCACGACCTTTGATGCAGGCGAGGAACAGGAAGCCAGCGCTAGCCTGCAGGTGATGAGCGAGCTGGTTGTACCATGCACAAGTCTGCTGGGATCCAACCCCGGCGACGATGCGCAGGCCGTGGAGGAGATCAGGGGGAGATGGTGCTCGTATCTTGGTCATGACCTACCTGGTGAGTTGCATGCACATGGTTTTGGTGTGGAATGGGGGAGGGGACATGGAGGAGGGAGGGGGCATGGGGCAGGGGACAGGGGGGAGCTGTAAAAAAAGGGGTTGGGAAAGTCAAAATTTGAGTGGCAAGGTTTCATCACCACACTGACAGTATACATGTAATGATAAAGTGGGCTGCAGTCAAACAACTTCAGGGTGGGGTTGGGGGGGGGGGGAAATAAGGGAATTAACTTTTCAACAGATCTTGTGGGATTGACGTTCTCTTGCATTTTTGTCCTGCTTATCATGGATAACATTCTCTAATATGTCTTACAGGTAAATTGCAGGACAAACTCCAAGACCTCTTGTCGCGGCTCCTGGACGGCTCCTCGGACGGTCTGACGGTCAAGACCCCGCCCCTCATCCGCGCCCAACGAACGGTCAACCACAGTCAGCAGTTTAGAAAAAGCATGCAACTCATCAAGAACTTTGAAGAAGCGGGCCAGGGAGAAGACTCCTCATAGCACAGAGCCATCACCAGGGACCCGTTTCACAAAGCCTTTTATCAATGATAAATGACAAAAGTCAGTGACAAATCTGCTGATGACCAATCAGAAACAAGCATTTCAGTAGCTTATAACAAAAACTGTCATATGTCACTGATGACAAGTTCCGTGAAACGCCCCCAGGTTCATATATGACGACTCTGCAGGGAAAGATTGATGAATTGTAGATCCTTGCAGAAACCTTTTTGATACAGAGTATCGAAGCAGCAGGAAACAGAAGAGTTGTCACAGCAGTGCGTCATGAAGTTATCTTTGACCACTCTGCCAGGGAATTCTTGGTGTATTGTAGATCCATGCAGAACTCCTTCTGATACAGAGTATCAATCAAAGCCGACTGCAAGAGGACTTAGCATAGAGCCATGAGGTTTATATGTGACATCTCTGCCAGGGAAAGATTGATGATTTGTAGATCCTTGCAGAACTCTTTTTGATACAGAGTATATAAGCAGCACGCAACGGAAGGAATTGTCACAACAGTGAGCCATAAAGTTCATAGTTGAGGGCTCTGCCAGGCAACTCTTGGTGAATTGTACTACCAAGCAGAACAGAGTATCTAAGGCCGCGTTCATGCTTGATTTTGACGGCCAGAATCAGGCATCTGTTACGTGTTTAGTTTAAAACACGCTTGCGTTCATGCTCACTTTTGTAGAATCACCGAAAAACGGCGATCACGAACGCCGATCGTAAACTCACAAAAAGATGCGTTTACAATTGTAAACGCGTTTAAATGGGGTCAACGCACTGACCTCTAGTGGGTCTACGTAGCATGCACAGTGAAGGTCACACAATGCCACACAAGGAGAATTGCCTGGATGAGCCAGAGAAGTAAGCATGAACAGCTACACCGTGGAACTGCGATCACGATGAGCGTTTACGATGAGCGTTTCAGATCGCTCATTCTACCTTCAAAATCAAGCATGAACGCGCCCTAAGAAGGCAGGCCAGGGAAGAACTAGGACATTCCTCTTTAAGCTCTTTGGAATAGCAACAACTAAGCAAGTCAACAGGTCAAGTTTGAATTCAGGGACCCTTTTCACAAAGCCTTTATTCAATGACAAATGACAAAAAAACAGTGACAAATCTGTTGATAACCAATCAGAAACAAGCATTTCAGTAGCTTATAACAAAAACTGTCATATGTCACTGATGGCAAGTTTTGTGAAACGCCCCCCAGGCAGAGTTCTTTTCAGTACAATGTATCGGACAAACGAGCAGCAAAAGAAACCTTTCAGGGTGAACTCAAACAAGTTTAGTTTCTAGATTGTTATATTTTGAGAGATTTCCAAATGTGTCCTAGGTAAATTTTGAGTCAAGGTCAAACCCTTCTTAAGACCAACAAACAGGGAAAGGCCATGTAAGAAAGAGCTTTTGAGCAGAATCATTTTCCTAAGATAATGAGTTTCAGGCAATGTACATTTTGAGTTCATTCGGTTTGTTGCTTTCTTCTCACTTGGAAAGGACTTTTAATTTCTTTATGATTCTGTTTTTAAAACATTAATGTCAAGAATATGATGATTATATGAAGAGATGCGAAGGCATTTGGATTTGATAGGACCCCATACCAAACTTATTGCCAATTAGTTCAATTAGTTCAACAGCATCATTGATGCTCAATGGTGATGTTGATTTCCTGAAAGTCGTTGGCACCATGCTGGTGCAAACGACTTTCAGGAAATCCGTTCAAGGGCCATTTCAATAACTTATAGAAATCACGTCTGGATGATATGAGAGGTGATTATAAGGATCACTTTAACAAAAAATGTTGCCCTAGGTTATTGAAATTGGCTTTGAGGGGATTTCTTTTCATGAAAGTTTTGCAGTCATGTTATTGGTGTCAAACAATTCATATAAAGTGCCAAGAAAAAACATTTTATGAATAAAGCTATGTTTCGAAAATCACAGTAATGAGGGATAATAATGTGACCCTGTTTAAAAACAACAACAAAAACAGGGCCACAGCACCAAAACCACAACAATCGCTACTACCATTGTTTACGACAACAACAACAATAAAGGAGAAAGGTAGTTGAGATGACAACGTAGGGACTGATGTTTTACCAACATGTTTTGTTTGTTTGTACTGTTAAATTCAGAATTGTGCTCTTTTCAGCAAAATCATATTAAGTTCATCAAATTGGGGTTATTTGGAAATTCTATTCATTGACTACAAAACACTGTAATAAAATGATTGATTTCTTGGCGTATATCGGAGCATGGCCATGACATATGTTTATAATAGTTTAAAAAACCTGAGTCATTGGTCAAATTTTGAAGCCAATTGAAGTCTTATACACAATCATAAACCTTGAATGTGTTTCTTTTAGTACATACATGTTTTGTAATGATGTCTGGTGCACATGCATGTATACAAATGTCTTGTTGTTATTTATTTCTCTATTTATTTCATGTGAGATAACTTCTCGGGTAGCTGGCAGAACGGCGTTAGCCAATTTTTGGTAAAGGTTATAATTGCTCTCTATACATGTTATACCATTTTGAATTGACAGGGATTTCTATATTTATCGACTACCGGTACCAGTAGTGAAAAAGCGAAGATATATGATAGTAACAACCCTAATTTGAGTACCTTTGATTTAAATAAGCAATTTCTTAAAAAAGTTACAGACATCTTAATGATAATGACCCAACAGTGCACGTTTGTAGTTGGCAGAACGGCTCAAAACATTTTCTGCCTACGCTCAACAAATTATTTCCCAGCAGTGTGTATTTGAGCGATTATGTAATATGGTTTTTGCATTGTATCCCACCCAATATGGACATTTATGTCTATTGTATTTTCTACTACACTAATGTCCTTTGGCAAGACATTGATCCACATTGGCCACTCCCCACGCGATATGCCAGAATACTACATATTTTAAATTTGTCAAGAGCAGTAAATTGTGCATAGTAAGTGCTATGGAAATCATTGAGCAAAGCGATATGGAAATCATTACCCTTGCTTCTAGGTGCAACATCATAATAATGATGATAGAGACAAAGGCCAAGGATCATATATAATGTGTACAAAGTCTGAGGTGAAGTGTTATGTTAACTTCAAAAGAAAATTTATGAACAGAAGCACATTGTTTGTCGTTGAGGGGAAGAAGGCACTTCAAATTCACTTCCCCTACGTGACCATAATCTGTAGCAGGGTTAGCAAAAATTAATTTCATTGCTTTATTAAAGATGTGAATGAAACACTTTCATTTTAATATCTTTGGAAGGGTTAGCAAGCATGAATTGTATATCTTTGTTAAAGATTTGAGTAAAACAGTTTCAGCAAAGTAGGTGGACAATTAGACAATTATTATTATTATTACATCTGTGCATCAAGGTACAGTGTTTCTGAAGAGAATTAAAAACAAATGCAGTTGCTGGACACAAGATGCCAGCTTTCGTGCTTTTGGCTGATACCATGTCCTTCACTTCTTTGTTTCAGGCTTTTAGCCTACAAGCTTAATAATAAAAAGAATATATGAGGCCCCAATAAACACTTCAGAGATGGCACTTACCGGTATACAACTGACCCCCCCAAATATCCACAGATCTTTTACACATAGAGACGTCCCACTTTGTGCATCTTAGATCAATCACCGCGAAAGAAATGGAGGTGCAACATGAATCCCTTTTGGTTGCTCGCTAGAAAAGAATGCATGTACTTCCACTTATTTATAATTGAATGAACTGCCGGTGCATAAATGAATTAATCATTACATAACTTTCATGAACACGCATCCAGCAATAGACCAGCTCAAGGCTAGCACATGTCCCAAATGACCCCGAATATCCACAGATCTTCAAAACATGAAGAGGTCCCACTTTGTACATTTTGAAAGAATCGCTCCTACATTGATGGAGGTGCTACATAAATAGCGTTAGTTTGTTTCCCCTTTTCAAAGAATACTTCCACCTGTGTATCATAGAGTGCACTACTTGTGCATAAATAAATAATGATTACATAACTTTCATGAGCAATTTTCCAGTATTTTGTCTCCGTGTATTTCACAATTTGGTCTGCAATGACCTTTATCTGCCTTGCTCGGACTGCAACTAGTCTATGAACTGGCTTATTGTCTCGATGGGTTTTTACAGTTTTGTACAAATGTCCTTTATCTGCCCATGTGCTGAAACAGTGTCATATCCGAATTGGCTTAAATGTTTTGGGTCCCATTTTATCCCTTTAAACATTTTTGAAAGAAAATTTGATACTCTAATTGGTGTTGAAAGGAAAGAAAATGCATTACTTGCATGGATTGTTGGCCTTTTCGCAAATGATTAAACAGAGGCTTATTAATATTTTTATACATCGCGTGTAGATAAGTTTAACGTATTCTTATTTCATAAAATGACATGTGGATGTTTTCTATGTAAAGAATTAGATATAAAAGATGTATGAATGTAATGAATTTTTGGAGAAGATAAAGGATATGTACTATCCAATTTGTTTCTTTTTGAATAAAACAAATTAAACTTTACATGTGAATTTGACATTTTATTTAATAGTTGTAAAATTGGCTTAAAACTTGGTGATTTGTTAAATCTGTTTTCTTGATTTTTTTGTTTGCAAATAATCTTAGGCTTGTCAAAGTTTGTATTGTGTCCTTGATATGGTGATTTTATATTGAAAGAAATCATGACTTTATCTTGTGTTATAACTCCAAGTAATTTCTAAACGGTTTTCAAATAATCTCCCCCACTATTGTCGTAACTAAGACAAAGTCCTACTTAAAGCCTATATGAACTAGTTTGGCAAGGAGAGATTAGACCTCCCTGCATGGTCACTGGCAGGTGGTTAATACATGTATCTCATCAAATCAGCTCTCAATTAACATAAGAAAAAGGGGACCATGGGGGATCAACAGTCACTGCTTAGGCATTATTTGCTATATAGAGGGCGCAAGTAGCTATAAATAGTACAGTGGGGCTTTAACGACTACTCAAAATTTGTAATTTGACTTCATTTGTTTGCATGTGATAATTACTTTAGAAACCAAGACAAAGTCCCAATCAAAGACTACTCAATATTTGTAATTTGACTTCATTTGTTTACAATTGATAATTACTTTAGAAACCAAGACAGTCCTATTTAAAGATTAGTAAATATTTGTCATTTAATTACTTTCGTTTACGCGAGGTAATGATGTTAGTTTCCTGCTCTGATGCTTAACCTTGTTTAAGACACACTCTTGCCCTGATGCATACACGAAATGAAGTTTTTTAATTTAAGTTACGTCATTTCTGAAACCATATAATTATGTTTAGATTTAGAATACAACTGAATCAAAATGACTATGCATGAAATTTTTACCCTATGAGGTTGTACTTAAATATGAAACGATGAGGTACTTGTAGTTTTCCACAAGATGAAAAGAAAAGAAAACAAAGATTATACCGAAACAAAAAACAACAGATATCAATAATATGAATATGAAACCATGTAATTATGTTTAGATTTATAATACACTGAATCAAAATGACGATGCATGATATTTTTACCCTATCAGGTTTAACTATAATACGAAACGATGAGGTACTTGTACTCTTTCACAAAATGAAGAAGAGAAAAAAGAAAACCGAAAACAAAATTTACAATAATAAGAATATAACAAAGTAGTAATAGATAATGGGAAATGAAACAATATAATGTAGAATAAGAATTGATTTATTTTTGAAATAAATTTTCAACATGAGCCTTTTATGAGTTCGTCCGGCCAGCCCCCCCCCCCCCCCCTGGATCCGCCACTGGGTCCGGCTAAGAGTTTATAGTGGTTTCAAGATGTACATTTGCAAACATTCAACCCAAGTGATGTAAATGGGTACCTGTCAGAAATTAATTCCTTGAAATGCTAGAGCGCCGCATTGGCCGCCTTGCTAAAGCCAGGTAATAATCGGGGCAGCGCCAGGAGCGTACGCGTCACGACGTGACGGACATGTGCGCTATATAAAATGTGGTTTAATAAAATTTGGAGTGGACTATTAGGCTATTATTATTATATATATTATTATAGATAAGAAGATCCCATTATTATTATAATTATTAAGACGCATCATGCAATCTGCATTAATAAAAAAGGTAGCCAGTAACGAACAGGGACCCGCTTCACAAAGCCTTTTTCAATGACAAATGACAAATCTTCTGATAACCAATCAGAAGCAAGGATTTCACTATCTCATAACAAAACGGTCATTTATCACCGATGACAAGTTTTGTGAAATGGGGCCCTGGGTTTGCCGTTGATTTTAATTTCTACACTGCGCCTAAAAAAAAGTTACATCTTGAAACAGATAACATAATTCACATCAACAAGATTGATACTACACCGACTACAAACAGAACAGAAATTACAATATCACTAATTGCCCCAAATCTGTGTGTCTGGCGTCGGTTTGGATTTGGTCTGGTGGTATGACCGGGGTATTAGAGTACGTTTGCCAACGCAAGCGTAAAATATCGTCGTATTCAGCGGTGATGTCATTTGATAAAACAGACCATAAAGCTCTCCACAGGTATGAACATTTCAAATATTTATTGAGGAGATTTCTTTCGAGACACACTGTAAAGACCAATTTAAAAGATGTTTACATGTATATCGTTCATACTTTTAAACTAAGTTCTTGGGATATATATTCAAAGCTTTTCAAGGTAAAGAACTGTTAATTGATGCTACATGCTTGGTTAAAGATTGACTAACATAGCAACAATTTATGCATGAAAGGTGAATTTCTTCCATATATTTTAGGAATAACGACATGAAAGAGTGTTTATCCAATTTTACCTTTTGGATCAAATACGAAGCATTGCTAAAAATCCAATATTGAATTTTTAATGGAAGTGAACAAAAAACTCAGATCTACAACAAGAGCTCAAGTTGCTGTGGTATAGTTTATTATTTATCACAGCTCATTTGATTTTCCATTGTATAGAAGAGTGCCAGGTGCGACCATCATCACCACAAAAATGAACCGATTGCCCAACGGGAAAGGACATTGAATAAAAGTGTGTTAAACAACTGTCGGGAATGATGTTCATTTTCCACTACCACCTAAAGTAGCACTTTGTCGCTATTGCAAAAGCATGGTCGATGGGGGGGGGGGGGGGGGGGGGGGGGGGGGGGGGGGGGGGGGCGCTCCATGTGCATGTGTTGAAGGAATCAATGATTGCATACATGCCAACTGTTCAGATTAAAGAGGAACATTCCTCTTTTTGGGAGAAGATAATTATCATTTTAATGCAGGTGTTCCTCTTCCTGTACAAATTTGTCTGTAGTATTGAATAGGAGAGTTAGGATTGTTCCTCTTTTTTTTTTAAATAGCATAATTTGTACAGATTTCTGATTTTCAAATGTTGGCATGTATGTGATTGTAACATAAAAAGCTCCTGTTTACAATGTCAACGCTGGATGACAATTACCTCACCCGTCCTTTTGTTTATCATCTGGGGTGTTTCACAAAGACTAACATCGAATTTAGGTTGGACTTAGTTATGGCATGCAATTCACGCCACTGTTTGCTCTCACCATTTACTGGTATCTCAATTGGCCTCTCAAGGAACGTACACAATCATGGTCACAAATCTACAGAGCAACATTAAGCAGCATTAATGGCCTGCCATAGTTATAATCCGTCTTAGTCTTTGTGAAACTCTCCCCTGATCTCTTACGGATTAATATAACATGATATGGTAATTGGTGAGAATTAGCGACAAAATGCTGTTTCACTATATAATGGAAAGTCAATGATGTTTAAATGCCTAATGGTTGCTTACCAAGGCTTTCCTTTTCCTACCACGATATTCTAAGCAAGTAAATGCTAGCAATTAGGAGAAGCGGCAACTTGTGCATGTTGTACTTGCTGACTCCATGCGTCAGGTACTGGGGTGGTCTATGGGGCACGACGTCAGAGACACAGCATCGCACAAAAACAGATGGAAAACGAACCAGTGCAAAAATTGAGTTGAATAACTCGCGTATGGGTAGCTCCCTCATGCTTAATTAGCGCAGACAATAACGCAACGTAAATGAGACCTCGTGTGTATCGGGCGTCAATCCCAATTCATGTCCTACCCCTTGCATAATAATCAACCAAAATACCAAGAACAGTTTTTTCCCCTTCATGCTTTCATAACCATGCATGTCACCAGAACTATTTCATTCTAATCATCGACATTTCATCATTTTCTTTGCCGCATTCCTTAACGGCACATTGGTGATGACGTAAACGATGATGTTCCACCAACATGCGCATATGTCGACTCCAAGCGCAAAGAAGTAGAACTCCTGTGAGACCCGTGCAGACCTGCCCGTAGATTGGAGGATGAAGTAGGTGGTGATCGGCAACCAGGAGACGTAGTACGCTATCGTCATGGCAACAATAGTGCGCAGCGTCTTTAGTTGCGCGGAACGACGTGGATCTAGCGCCGATGCTGCTTTGGCTCTAGAACTGTCTCGTGACTGTTGGACTATGCTGCTGCCGGATGACGTTGCAGTATCGGAGCGAAGTCGCGACGGAGTGATCAAGTGGGCGTCAAGTCGTGAGGAAATTGTGGATATCGCGTCCAAAGCTAGGTGGGGTGATCGGAAATCACATGCGACGTTGGAACGGGAACTCTGTAAGCTGTTTCCGCCTGACGTCAAGGTATCGGTTCGAACTCGCGACGGACTTGTCGTCTGGGCGTCAATAGTCAGATGCGAAACCGTTATATCGTCTCAGACACTCATGGAAGACCCATCCAGGCTGCTCCCACGTGACATTATCATTTTGGCGTGAAGTCCTTTAGGATATGTTGAATGTTTGTCCAAAACTTCACTAGAAGGTAGCGAATCACATGTTATGTTGACCCGTAGACTTCGGACACTGCTTGAACATAATGTTGGAGTTCCCACATGAAGTATTGGGGGACCGGTCGACACTTCGTCCGGATTTAGATCACAAAGTGTCAAATCATGATTGATGCTGGAACGAGATGTTTGGACACTGCTTCCACGTGAGCTGGGTGCATTCACGCAAAGCTTTGATCCATCTTTATGTATGGTACCCAAAGATACGCCAAGCGGTAAATAACATTCTATGGTTTCACGAGAATGCCGAATGCTACTACCGCAATATGCTGTAGTATTCGAACGAGGTCGCGACGGACTTGATAAAACTGCGTCAACGGTCGTCTGAGAGGGTGCCAAGTGACCCTTAGGATCTACACGCCGACGTTGGCGGAGGGCTGCACGCATCATGCAAGCATCTGCCGTCGTCGACATCAGCAGAGGTACTGCAATGAAGGTAAATAAAACACCGACCCAGGCCAGATCAGAGCCGCGAATTTGAAACGGATTTCCTGCGCATCGCTCGGTATTGAATGGAACAACGGGAAGCCTTGGATAGGCAGGATAGGAACCATTGGAAGTATGGACAGCACGAGGATGATAGCCAAACCAATCTTCGCCCGTTGAGGTGTCACAATGGTCGGGTAGCGCAGTGGCCAGTTGATCATGAGACACCGGTCGACGCTGATGCTGCAAAGGATCCAGGCTGATTGGTAGAGGAAGAGGAAATGCCCTCGCAGGAGGACTGCGCATGAGACCTGGTCCAGCGGCCATACACTGCCCGGCCCCATGATGATGCCGTATACTGCACCGCATACCCCAGCAAACATGTTGACAACAGCAAGAGCTTGATAGAAGAACACTGTGGTCGTGTCATAAAGATCTTTGTTACGTTTCAGCAGTACCAGGATGAATGTGTTGCATGACACCACCAGGAACGCCAAAATGACATAGGCCATACATTGGACGACTCGGCGAGCTAAAAGATCCCTCGGCATAGGCTCATCGGTTGTTCCCGTTGTCATCATCGCCATTGTTGAGTTGGAAAATGAAATGTCTTCCATCATGTCGAATCTCGAAGAGCCTCCTCTGTACATTATATAAAAACTTCAATCAAAACAAAAAGGTTAATTTTATGACTACTAATCAACATACATATCATTGTTTTCTCTCATATGACAGGTTTGCGACCATTTCATCCCCGGAGAAACATCTAATAGAAGATAGTGGTTTCACAAACGATGCAAAAATTGTTCCATGAAGTGTCTTTGACGACGATTTGAGTATTCAAATATTCCAAAATTCAGATATTTGTTAATTCCGAGATGTATTTTTTTTTACTTGTTATACAGAAGGCTGAAGACCCGTGCATCTTAAAAGAGCGAATCATACGTCACAATGATTTTCTTTCAGTTACACTCTTGTAACTTATCTATAAGGGCATCATTGCAAAACGAAAAACTCTTCGAAATCAACAAGTGTAGATTACATTCCACAGAAGGGTAGTATTCCCAGAAAGAGCAACTGATCTTCGATGAGACAAAGTACAGTCACTGCATTGCATGTCCTCTGAATAATATGTTAGACATTACATTTTCGCTTGTCTTCAAACTCTCAACGGTAAGAAATGTAAATCCGTACAAGATGCTTTGGTAGAGTGTGAGATGGAGATAGTGAGTTCTTAGGTGTCATTAAAGTCGTCTTGATTAAGGCGCCAGCAGAAAACAAACATAAATCTCACATAATTATGTTTGCTCTCTCGCGCGGGCAAAACAAATCAATCAATACATATTAACACCCGTTTGCCCCATAGCTTGAGCGCAAAAAACTCAAATCGATTATGTAAACGCTCACCGTTAATTGAAGAAGGTAGTGACATTGATTCTAGACGAATAAGTACAAATTATTCTGTCTCATGAGAAGGGAGTTTTTCAGGATTCATACTTACCGAGCACTCTTTCCCCTATTTAACGCCAAATTATGGGCAATATATGGAGCATTGAACACCATTTATTAGTATTTTTTAAGTTGGCTTTTTAACTTGGGAACCCGTTTTTTCGGCGATTCTACTAAGCCCACGTGGTCTTCCTTAATCCCTTACTCTATCTCTCTCTCTCTCTGTCTCTCTCTGTCTCTCTCTGTCTCTCGCTCTCTGTCTTCCTCTCCCTCTCTCTCTCTCTCTCTCTCTTTCTCGCCCTCTCTATTTCTTTCTCGTCTCTTCTCTTTACCATGTAAGGAGTTTTTTTAATGAAAGAACAAAAAAGTATTTATTCCAGGTATTTTTAGTCAGCATTAAACACACACACACATGCAGACACACACGATCCAGAAATATGATACCGTATAATAGTATAATGACATGGCCCATTAACCTCAAATGACAATTCTACTTTCTGTTCTTTTTATCTTGTGATTAATGACCAAAGAAATTAAAGCCTCTCTAAAGTGTTGTGAGCACCAACAATTTGATGGCAAAGTTTCACCTAAATTGTATAATAATAATAATAATAATAATAATAGCTAGTTCTTATATAGCGCTTTTCAGGACCGAAGGCCCTCTCAAAGCGCTTTACAGATATATATAAAGAGGATGTCATTTAAGTGATTTGAAAACAAATATATTTGGAGATAAATATTGATGAAAGAATACAAAACTGTCATTTTCTGCATACAGCACAATACCCCGCAATACCCCAATATGTTATTCTGTCATCAATATCCATCGTCAAACATATTTTTTTTGAAAACCATTGCAGAAGTGTGTGTTGAATGACAACTTCTTTCAAATTATTACACAATTTAAGTGACATTTTGGCCATAATATTTTTGGCAAGTTTGGGGCTCTCTACACTTTAGAAGGGCTTTAAGAACAACCGCGATGGTGATCATGTGCTTAGGAAAAGGAAGTGAAACTTCAAACGACATATCCCCTACGTTGTCCTAACGAGAAGTTTCTCTCTTGTTTATTTGTCATTTTTATACAAATCTGCAGTATCATCAACAAGTTTAACTTTCCACCGTTTGGAAGGCGATAATTATAATCTCTCTCTCATCGAATCGATTTTGTTTCTAACTTGTGCTTAAAGATGTTGAAGTGCGTCTTAAACACCTTTCTGTGCTTCGTCTTCCTCCATGTTTTAGGTAAGAATGATAATCTCTTTTTTACTTTCTTTGATGAAGTATAATGGTTATTATCATTATTATTATTATTATTATTATTATTATTATTATTATTATTATCATTAGAAACGGTATTATAAGTTGTATTATTAGCAGTAGTAGTAGTAGTAGTAGTAGTAGTAGTAGTAAAAGTAGATCTAGTAGTACTAGAAGAAGTAGTAGCCGTAGCAGTAGCTGTAGTAGTAGTAGTAGGAGTAGTAGTAATAGCATTAGTAGTATAAAAATAGTAGGAGTAGGAGTAGTAGTAGTAGTAGTAGTAGTTGTAGTAGTATAATAGTAGTAGCATTCATAGTAGTAGGCTAGTAGTATAGTCGTTTTAGTAGGAGAAGAATATTCCTAGTAGCAGAAGTAGTAGGCCTACATAATCTATTTAGTAATATGATAATACAAATAAATAGGAATGATCTGACTAAAATGGAATTGGAAGTGTTGCACTTAAAATAATGAACAATTTCCTATTTAGGCCAACAAAATGAATAGTGGATTTCTTAGCCAGTCCTGTAACTTAATTGTTTCATTGATTTATGTTTAGTCTTAAAGAAATGTACATTCCCCCCCCCCCCCACTCTGAGAACGGACGGACCCCATGCGTGTTACCAAAATGTCCGGTAAAGGGGTACTTTTCGTGCGACAAAGTCCGGCCCGAGAATTGTAAAACAAAAAGGGGTGTATTAACTTATCACCCGGAGATTCCTTTAAAAAAAAAAAAAAAGGGGGGGGGGGGGGTTCTTTTTTTTCTCTCATCTCTTTGGACTCCTGAGAAATTATTTTGAATTTAGGGGGGTACATTGAGCATTTTTCATGATTTAGGGGGGGGGGGGGGGGGTCTCCAAGACAGGAAAAGCCCGCGAAAGGGGGGTTCGGAAATGTTGGCAGTCCTCAGATAGGGGGTGCTTTTAAAAAGAGGGAACTAGCATATGCGTACCCTAAATAACACTAAGTGGGGGGCCGGGGTACATTTACGTTCGTGAAATTTAGAATTTCATTTACATTTCGTTACTGCTGTTGTTTACCTTGTTTGTTAAAAGGAAGTAACGGCGTAGTTTGTGAACCCGACGTGTTGGTCCAATCAAATGGCGGTGGGACAGCCAGGCTCGAATGCCGCTTTTCAACGACGTCTCTGAATGGGGCGCGTGTTTCGTGGACGAAAGACGGTCGAGAGAAGATCGTGAACGTAACGGACTGCGCCGGTGACGCCATAACTACATGTCAGGTTCACCGGTCCTCTGGCGGGAAGTACGCAGTAGAGGGTTCCAAGTCTGTTGGCGTTACTCTGATAATATTGAACGTGGCACTCGAAGACGATGGCATGTATGATTGTAAGGCAATTCTCATGAACGGTCTCATAGAGAAAAGCTTCAGACTCGCTGTCACATGTAAGTTTCTTTGTTCAGCATAACTTGATGGGGTCTGCTCGCTATTTATAACGACCGCTATTGATAAGAAACCGCTATTCATTTAGTCACGCGTTTAGCGTTATGGATAGCGGTCCTTATGAATAGTTTTCCTTATGAATGGCGGTCCTTATGAATAGCAAGGTAAATTGTCTATGGTTTTCTCGCTTATTATAGGGATCGCTATTGATAAAAGACCGCTATCAATTTAGTAAGACGTTGCGGATAGCGGTCCTTATGAATAATGGTCCTTAAGAATGGCGGTCCTTATGAATAGCGAGGTAAATTGTGTATGGTTTGCTCGCCATTTATAAGGGCCACTATTCATGAAAGACCGCTGACCTTACGGATAGCGGTCCTTATGAAAAGTGGTCCTTATGAATGACGGTCCTTATGAATAGCAAGGTAAATTGTCAAAGGTTTGCTCGCTATTTATAAGGGCCGCTATTGATAAAAGACCGCTGTTCACTTTGTCACGCGTTATGGATAGCGTTCCTTATGAATAATGGTCCTTACAAAATCTGACATGCTATACAAATAATACACAGCAGTGAGGGCATTAGTACGAATTATCCACACAAAGTACCTTTTGAACGGTCTAAAACGCCAAAGGCGATAGCCGAGGGTGTTTGGACTCTTTCGAAGATACCGAGTGTGGGTAATTTACTAAAAGATCGAACAAAATGATGTATATTATTTGCTTGATAAGATGATGTTTTATTTGTTGTATAAAATAATGATTTATAACATGATTTTACTAATGATCGGTCATTAGTATTTGCTAATGACCGGTCAATAATAAGATTACGCGTTGGTCAAAATAAATGCCTGGTCACGTGTACGCTCTCAACCAATCATTTGATTAGGAGCCGTTTCATCACCTTATAATACAGAATAACCTTTCTAGTAACTCTGGTGTATGTATATATGAGCGGTTGCGTATGTTTTTCTATCAGATGTACCCAATGAAATCGCCATCACTGACGTCGTAAAAGCTGTGGAGGTTTCCAATATGAGCACACTCAACGCTGTCGTCGACCGTCCCTACGTCCTGAACTGCACCGTGCCATCCCCTTGCAACCCGCCCGCCAACATAACCTGGTCCTATGGTGACGTCACTGCTGTCGTCTCTGAACAGGCCAATCACAGTAGCGCTCGGGATTCCCCCTTGGTGACGTCATCGAAGTCCGTGGAGCTCACCGCAAGCGAGGAAAACACGGGAAGACGATTTCTTGCATTGCAATGCATTATGGGTTGGCGGCGCCCCTCCAGACGAATGTTATTTTAGAAGTAGGCAGTAAGTATTCACCGTTTGAATTTCTAATTCATGAATTTCAATACTAATCATCCAATAAGAAACATTTATTTCAATGATTCCATCTAAAGCATTAATTATTATCAGTTCACCCTGATATTATGATGGTTTTAATGGAAGCAGAACAATTAAAGAAACAGGTCAGTGAAAGTTTGACCAAACAACCCCGATTAATCAATTCAAATTTGCAACTCTATGACGTATTTTTGCGTTGTCCCCCCCC